>CABHPR010093894.1:0-24286 GCA_902168415.1 Peromyscus melanophrys
AAAAAAAAAAAAAAAAAAAAAAAAAAAAAAAAAAAAAAAATGGAAATAGCTCACTTCTTTGGATTGAAGGACATGATAAAAGTCACTGGCTAAAAAAGATTTCAATGAAAATTAACAAGACCTTCCCAAGTAAAATGTAAACGTGCATTTTTGTTCTGCTTTTAATCACAGAATAAAAGAAAACCCAATGGTCTTGCGTACTGGCACTGCACTTGGGAGGCAGAGGCAGGCAGAGCTCTGTGAGTTCAAAGCCAGCCTGGTGGTTTACATAGAGTTCCAGGACAGTCAAGGCTACACAGAGGGACCCTATGAATGAGTGAGTGAGTGAGTGAGTGAGTGAGTGAGTGAGTGAGAGAGAGAGAGAGAGAGAGAGAGCGCGTGGGGAGGAAGGGGGGAGGAAATAGGTTTTTTGTTTTGTTTTAAACATCATTTAGCCTTCTTACAATTTTCAAATTCTCTATTTAGACTCGGCATTTTATATTCATAGATCAATAATTTTGGGGGCACTTATTTGGAGCACCTTGCCCTATATTCCATCCTTCTGGTTACCACTGTAGGTTACAAATGCTCCCCGCCCCCAACTCAAATATTCTGCTGCAAGGTGTCTTGTTCCCATCTGCTTATTCCAAGACAGTTCTACAAGTCAACATTGCAGTCTGGTGTCAGCGCAGGCACCTGAGCCGGTGTTCCCACCCCACACCCCCCAGCTGGCTGTTAGCTCTCTTTCCCATGAAGCTCTGCTCAGAGCTGAGACATTTTCTGCTCTAATCTCCTTCCTGAAAACCCTTCAAATTCCTACTCAGACTCTTGGAGAAAAGAGCATTTTTCTGCCCCAGCCCTACAATCCTTTCATTTTACATGAAACAGGAAAACAATAGTGCAGAACCGTCTGGAATGTTCTCCCTGGCACCCCAACTCATCCTCACCGCCGGGATGAGTCAGCTAAGCCCAGGGCCGGACACAGGGCCGGCTGCAGCGATGGACTCCGACCCGTGTCAGCTGTCAGCAATGCCGTTTTTAGCACACCACAGCCCGCATCAAACCCCAAATGTGCCAGCAGAGGAGGGAAGCGCCAGCAGAGTTTGTATCTTTGCCTCTTTCATGATGTAAGGGCTTGTTTTATTATTAAACAGCAAAACTAACAGCCACAGAAGCAGTATTTGTGGACTGAACTTTTCAAAGCACATATATATCTGGTATTTCATTTTGAGCTAGTTTTCATCTCATAGATACTAATAAACAGATTTGTCAATTTCCAGGAAGAGTTCTCATCTATTATTCTCACGTGCTCATCTCTACTGATGGTGAGGGCTGGAGACAACCCCAGTAACTCCCCGGAGTAGAAGAAAGAACAGAACCCAATTCAATAGAAGATTAGTCATTGGCTTTTTTTGTTGTTGTTGGGGGCAGGGGCGGTTTCAAGACAGAGTTTCTCTGTGTAGCCCTGGCTGTCCTGGAGTTCGCTCTATAGACCAGGCTGGCCTTGAACTCACAGAGATTCGCCTGCCTCTGCCTCCCAAGTGCTGGGATTAAAGGTGTGCGCCACTGACACCCCAGTCCTTGGCTTTGATAAGAGTTCTGTATCCTATGCAGCTCTGGGGCCACAGGTCAAAAGCTGTAACTCTAACCCTCTAGTCCAGCAGTTCTCAACTGGTGGGTCTCAAACTTTTAGGGGTCAAATGGCCCTTTCACAGGGGTCACCTAAGACCATAAGAAAACACATATGTATACATCACAATTCGTAACAGTAGCAAACTTACAGTTATGAAGTAGTAACAAAATAATTTTATGGTTGGGGGTCCACCACGACATGAGGAATTATATTAAAGGGTCGCAGCATCAGGAAGGTTGAGAATAACTGCTCTAACTCATCTTCAGACAAGAGAAGGCCCCAGAGAACCTCGTCAAAAGAGTCAGAATTCTTTCTGGAGAGGTAGCTGAAAATAATACTGGGAAATTCTCTCTGGTGCTTCCAGGATGCTCCAGGTGCCCTACCAGGCTTAGTCTGGGTATAAAAGGTAAGTACTGTGACTTGCACTAATCTGTAGAGCGTACTCCACATAGCGCTTTAGAGCTTCTTAGGGACCTTCAGCTACTAATGAAGCATGGCGTTTTGTGTACTCTTTCATAGGGGTGCTTAGTGAATAAATAGAGAATGAATAAACCACACTACAAAGTGGTTACATAATGCATACCCATGCACTATGGAGTTAGCAAAGCCATTATTAATTAAATGCTACATAGAAGACACAAGCGAACACTTTGTAAAGAAAGGCTTTCCTGACTGAGTCACATCATCAGCACTTCTTCTCCATCCATGACTCCCCAACCTCAAATATTCCCTATGATGCTTCTCTCAGAGTACCTGTGGCTCCTTAGTTCATGTACCAGTCACACATCTATTTCCCTCCATTAGGTCCTTTGAGGTTGAGCTCATACATCTGTGTGGGTCCCAACTGCCTAGTAAAGTGTGCAGCTCTAATGAATGCTCTGTGAAGATTTGATGAGTAATGGTGCTCTTCCCTCTGCCCCCCTTTTCAAGAGAGAGAGAGAGAGAGAGAGAGAGAGAGAGAGAGAGAGAGTGTGTGTGTGTGTGTGTGTGTGTGTGTGTGTGTGTCACTGTGCAGTCAGTCCACTCTGTTCTCAAACTCAAGATCTTCTTGGTCTAGCGTCCCAAGTGCTGGGATTATAGGCAGCTATCACTACACCCAGTTTATGGTGGTAATGCCCTCCACAGCTCCCAGAACATGTTACTCATTCAACTTCTGGGGGCATGGGAATCCACTGTGTTGGTTACCAGTGGGTGCTGTAGGGCTTGGCCTTCCTCTGTGCCCATTTCTGATGTCACTAGGTAATAGATTAATCATGTAATCAGTCTCACCTTTAGAAAGCTGACTGGCTTTGAAACTACTAGCACTTTCACACACCTAAATGCATCTCTTTATTATGCATTTTCTTTTCCAGGAGTGCACAAACTTTAACATGAATTCATTTTGGGGTTAAGAAGCCCTTTTAAAAACTATTTGTACCCGGCGGCGGTGGTGGCAACCGCCTTTAACCCCAGCACTCGGGAGGCAGAGCCAGGCGGATCTCTGTGAGTTTGAGGCCAGCCTGGTCTACAGAGTGAGATCCAGGACAGGCACCAAAACTACATGGAGAAACCCTTTCTTGAAAAAAACAAACAAACAAAAAACTCCAAAAACCAAAAAAAAAAAAAAAAAACCAATTTGCTTATTTATTTCATGTACATGAGTGTTTTCTTATGTGTATGTATGTGCATCACATGTACGTAGGAGGCTGCAGAGGGCAGAAGAGGGCAGATCCCCTGGAACTGGAGTTACAGATGGTTGTGAGTTGCCATGTGGGTGCTGGGAATTGAACCTGGGTCCTCTGGAAGAGCAGCCAGTCCTCTTAACCACTGAACCATCTCTCCAGTCCCTAAGTGACTTTTTAAAAGCATATGGATTCCTTGTAAACTAATACCCACTAAGAGAAAGTAAGAGAAAATATGTGTTATGCATTTTCTAAAGTCATACTTAACCTTACTACAACCAGATGCTATGCAAATTATCTAAATCTGGGGGACCAAGAATCTAAAGATCACGAAAGCAAAATCATGTCAGGACTGAAATCAAGGCTACCTGACTCACTTTAACTATGACGTGAGCATGTGAGGTTCCCTGTCCTCTAGGCCACTGGCTGGAGCCTCAGCTTCCTAATGGACTGAGAACATATCTCTACTGGTAAGCAACCACTTTCTTCTCTTCAAACTCCAATCTGCCTATTCTCCATACATTAGAAATGGCCAGTAGTGGCTGAGGGTTTAGTAGTCAAGTATTTGCCTAGAATAACCATGGTCCTCTGTGCATGTCCCAGCACCACCACCACCAAGAAAAGAAATGGCTAATAGATGTTTCCTTGATTCCCGACAGAACTAGCAGTTAGTAAGTCTCTCTCATGTTGTGTGATACTTTGATTGTATTCTGACAAATAAAGCTTGCTTAGAATCAGAGAAGCAGCCACCAGTCACCTCCTACCTCTACAATTCCTCCCTCAAAAAGACTGAGATCCTCTCTCCGCCCCGCCTTACTACTTCCTGTCTCCTCTGCCAACAGTCCTCCAAATCTCTACAGTTAATTTAGGTCATCTAGTGGCTAGCTCTGCCCTCTGACTCCAAGGAAACTTTATTTGTCAGAACACAAAATATCACACAACACTTTCTCACACAAAAATGATTTAGCAATGGAACTAGCACTATTATTTGGTGCTATTATTTTAAATTTCAGATTCATAGCCTGAAGCAATTTTGTACCCAAGCTAAACAATTTGGTCCAGTGTCTACATACATGTGTGTTTTCAGCTCCATGGTACTAAGAAAGAATTGTTGTTACTAGCATGTTGATTACTAAAACTCTTGAGATGAATTCACACCTAAACATTCAGGTGGAGGGTCTGGAGAAATGGCTCAGTGGTTAAGAGCATTTGCTACTCTGGCAGAGGACCTGAGTTCAGTTCCCAGCACCCACATCAGCTAACAACTGCCTGTAACTCCAGCACCAGGGGATATGATGCCCTCTTCTGACCTCAACAGGGCGCTACACTTACCTGCACAAACCGACTCACAGCACACATACACATAAAAATAAAACCTATGTAGGTTACTGAGGAAAAACTATTCTCTGAGAGTGCTTCAGATAATAACTAATTTCACAGGAATCTACACAAGTGTCATCTCCAAATCAGGGATACAAAATATAGGGTTAAACACTTATCATACAAATTTACGTAGTGTAAGATGCTTTCAGAGCCTGGATAAATTAATGTTTCTTGAATATTTTTGGGATATGCAACTTTGAATTAAAGGAGAAAATTAATATAAAATGCACAGGGTAAGTGCACAATCAATGGTACCCATTGCTGTTATGAGTCTGTGGTACATGAGCCTTTCAAGACAGCCGTCAACTGGGCACGTGTTCTTCAGAATACACTTAGGTAAACACTAAATACAATCCCTTAAGGAAAGAACTGGCCGTCTTGTTCACTGGCTTTTATGTAGCACCCTGGCTACATAGAATGGCCACTTCACCTCCCTGGAAAAAAAGGCATAGAGCATCCAAAGGCTCACACTCTAAGGAGCTCTGGACCCCACTTGCAAGTTCAGAGACTAAGAGCAAAATTAGAGACGCTGTTCTCTTATGCCAGACAAGGAATTCCTCCTTTGGAGAAACTCTTGGAAGATTTCAAATATGCCCAAATCATGATCAAGATTATGAATTTAAGGAAATCAAGGTAAAAAGTGTTAATGAATTCCTAGGTGAGACAAGACAATATGACAGCCATGGATTCTAAGATGGATCTACAAACCCATATTTAACTGAGCCAAGCCAAAATTAAAGTTAGGGCTTAGTAGGCAGTAGGTGGAGAATTACATGGTCTTAGTAGATATGCCATGAGCGGAAATATGAAGCAGTCAATCCAGGTACCCTATAACAGTCTTATTTTTCTCAGTTTAATTTTTTGGGAGGTTTTGCTTTTCATTTGTTTTGATAACCGCTATACTAGGTGTAATCTGTTATAGAGTAAAATTATCAAAAAAAGGTCCATGAAATACATAGTATTTGATAAAGGTTTAGAAGTAAGTGTAGGAATTTGACCTTGAGACAGAAGCAAAAATATTTCAGTTTGATTAAAATATGAGGTGAAAGGGAGAGGGAGATTAAGTTCTAAGTTAACTTATAACTTGCCACACAATCAAGAGGACTGGTATTCAGATCAATAGCACCTGGGTTGGCATGTCAGCTTGCCCATAATTCCAGCCTTAGAAAGTAGAGACAGAGGACCCTGAGTAAGCTGGCTAGCAAGACTAGCCTTATTATTGAGTGCTGGATTTGACTGAAATACCCTGCTTCAAAGAATAAGTTGGAGAGTGATGAAGAAAGATTTTCAACATTGACCTACGTCTTCTTATGTATGCAAACATACATATCAGAACATACTATATACACGCATGCACTCCACACATACACATGAAGAAAAAAGGAAAGTAAATAAATAAATATGAAGGGCAGAAGAAAAGCAAAAAAGGTAAGGTTAAGGAAAAATTGAAGCCACACTGGGAAGGTCTTAACTCTCAGGCAAAAAATTCTGGACTGTGTCTGTAACCAAGGAAGAATGAATAAAAGTGTCTGAAATTCCACTGATAGGCACATAAAGTAGATCAAGAGAGACTGGAGTGACAGACTGGACAGAATTAAGAACTGAAACAATGGGCCAGTGAGATGGTTTAGCAGGTAAAGACACTTAACCACCCACCCAGATGACCTGAGTTCCACTGAAGGGCCGACATGGAAGGAGAGAGCCAACTCTACAGAGTTGTTCTCCAACTTCCACATGTGCCCCCCCCGCCCCAACATAGACACATGCACACCTAAGTCAGTTAGAATTTAATTAGAAAAAGAACTGAAGCAGTAAGCAGCATCTAATTCCAGTTTCCTGGCCTCTATCATTTTTTCTCACTGATTTTTGTTTTTCAATTTTTAAGTGGATGGCCATGCTACCTGAGCAAAAGTCCAAAACCTAACCTACATAAACACATATCAGCTTGGTAATCCAGTTTAAATTCCTTTGTGTGTGATTCCTGTTCCATTAACTCCGGCCAATCTGTTCTAGAAGCAAGGATCATTGTTGGACGTGGTGGCGCATGTCTTTAGTCCCAGTACTTGGGAGGCAGAGGCAGGTAGATCTCTGAATTTGGGGTCAGGCTGGTCTACAGATCTGTTCTAGGTAATCCCCAGTGCCCAGACAGATCAATGCTCATTTAACATCTCCTTCCTTCTCTTCAGTTACCAGCTAGCTCTGTGGGGCTCATCCAGGTCTCCTGCTCTATAGTTTGCTGTTTGAACCTTTAGGTTCTGTCTATTTATATTTTATCACCTTCCTGGAAGGGACCACTGTTCAAACATCCACCTACTTCACTGGAAGCACAGACATCACTGTCTGTAGTCTTTGGGCTGACAGCACAACACAGAGACTTATTAATTATGAAAGCTTGGCCTTAGCTTAAGCTTGTCTCAACTAGCTCTTATAACTTAAATTATCCCATTCATATTAATCTACGTTCTGCCATGTGGCGTTATCTTTCTTCCATCTCTCACCTCCTGTTTCCTCTCCATGTCCAGTCGGCAAATCATGCACCTAGATTCCCCCTCTCAGTCAGTCTCTCTCTCCTCCCTCTCTCTCTCTCTCTCTGCCCAGAAGTCCTGCCTATTCTCTCCTGCCTAGCTCCTGGCTATTTAACTCTTTATTAAGCCAATCAGAAGGCACCTTAGGCAGAGACACATCTTTACACAACTATCATCTGCTGGGGCGTCTAGGACTGATGAATGGTGGAGCTCCTCTCTCTGCAGGGAGAAAAGGAGCTATAGGTCTCGAAGCTACAACAGCTCCTCCTGCTCTTGCCGATCTTTCTTTCCTTCCTTTGGGACTAAAGAGTCAAAACAATCAGGCAATAAACACAGTTCTCTCTGTCACCTTTCAGGACCAAAGCCATACACAGAACAATCCATGTAAATCAGAAAAATCACCGAACAAAACCACCTATCTAATATGCCCTAAAACCCATTAGTTTGGGATTGACTTGAGTTAAAAAGAAGCATGATCCTGGACAAGATGGCTTAGAGCAGACTTCACTACGAGCCTCTGCACTGGGAAAACAATCTGAATAACTTGATCCACTTAACTGGAAGAGGGGTTTGATCTGAGGAAAAGGAATAAATAAGGACAAAGGGCAAAAAAAATCTTCAAGGTAACTTTTGGAACCTGATATATTTCCAAGAAGAAATACAAGGAGTCAGAAAGAACTAAACATCACCGCCA
This sequence comes from Peromyscus melanophrys, assembly GCA_902168415.1. Taxonomy (NCBI): domain Eukaryota; kingdom Metazoa; phylum Chordata; class Mammalia; order Rodentia; family Cricetidae; genus Peromyscus; species Peromyscus melanophrys. The sequence continues at coordinate 7,876 of CABHPR010093894.1, forward strand.
GGGCACTGGGATTCTGAAGGGTAGAGCATGAATGCTAGCCAACCTAAGACATGGAACAAAGAGGAACCATACTGAGAAAGCCTGGTGAATGAGCTCCTGAGACTGGTGCTTGCCTATTTCCAAGGTCCTTATTGACTCTGAAGGTTGACTCTAGCTGTCACTTTCTGTGGGACATCCGAATGAGCTGGGACGTGTACGAGCCAGTAGAGAGGCAGGACAAAATGAAGCTGGGGACAGCGGAGGGAAAGCTAATGCCAAGGAGGAGGCTGCAAAATGAGACCTGGAACCTAACATGAAATGCTCGTCATTCTAATTAGAGTATCATCAGGGAGGGATTTTCTTCCTATGTTTTATCCAAACTATTAATGCTGGAAACCCTGAGTGTGTCTGGGTCAATGAATCATGTTTTTGATAATCACCGCCAGAACTCATCACTCTGCAGTGAAACAACTCTTCCAGCTCAGAAAAGGCAAACTTCGATCAGGTAGGAATGTGAAGACACAATGAGAGTCAGTTTCCCAGAGACATTTCCAGGAGGGAAGATTGCACTAATTATTCTCAAAGTCCCTCAAGTCCAGAGCGATGCAAGTGCTTAGAGTGCAACCAACCACTCCAAAGCAATGGTGTTGTCTGCACTCACCTTTGTGTGCAACCAACCACTCCAAAGCAATGGTGGTGTCTGCACTCACCTGTGCTTGCAAACATCAGTTTGCTCCCTCTCAAGAGACATCTTGTCCCGGTGAGGGTCCCCTACCAGACACCATCTCCTTCCTTCCCCTACAGAGCCAGTGATGTGGAACTGCTGAGTCCTGAGCCCATCTCATCTCCTCATCTCAACTCTACAGTTTGCTCTCTATTGTGGACATAAGCACGTCATCATGAACCTCTATCCCTTTGCCTTTTTACATATAAAATGTATTTCTAATCCTCTCCTACAGTGCACGGCCAGTCCTACCATAACCCCTCCTAGTTCACTCTCACTGAATGAAAGGTGCAGGGCATCTCTGCAGATCGACTGTTAAGACAAACTGCTAAATTTGGTAGAAACTTTCTACTCTTACACAACTCTAAAGGACTTAAGTAATTTCAGGTTTATTTATTATTCTGATGGTGTATTACATGCTCTTCCTATCAGTAAGTCCCCATGTCTCCCACACCATGCACATACCTTTTAAATAAAGCTCAAAGTTAACAAAAGTTCCCCACTCTTTTCCTCACCTACTGTTTCCCAACCCATAGAGCCACAGTATCCAACACTGTCATTATTGTTATCAAAATTTGGCAGTCGTCCCAGAACTTAACAATTACAGTGATACTTTCATAATGGCTAAAATCCTTACTTCTTTTTCTGTGTTAACCTTTCTGCCATGACTCAATAACCCCATTCTGTAATAATTTCCTCTTCTACTTACATACTAATTCCCTCCTTATAGGTGACCAAGTCTCAGTGGCATTCTTCTACAACTCAGAAACCGTTCTTCCCAGCAGGTGTGGCCTGAGCTGAGCTCTGGCTGTGCTGTCCTGAATTATAGCACTATGAGGACTGATAGCACCAAAGACTTATATCTGCACAAGTACCCACTCTCTATTGAGTGCTTCTACATTCATTTTTCTCTCAACAACCCAGGTGAGAATGACTGTTCTTCCCATTTTCTAGTTGAGAAAACCACAATTCACCTAGGACAGGATGGAAGACTTACTCAGAACCAAGCAGATATTTAAATATTAAATAATAAAGTTAAGACTCAAACTTGGAATTTCTACATCTAAGCCAACTCTTTGCAGACACAGTTCTAAGAATATAATTAATCAACCAAGTGACACTCCCCCTCCCCCCGTATCTCTGATGGAAGTCTGTGGTGGTTGTTCTAGGCCCTAGACATCGCTTTAGCCCCTTGTCCACTCCACATCGCTGTTTTTACTATTTCCCACTCTGAGGAGCAAGCCTATCTCACCCATTTGTTTACGGTTTCAGTGCCATGCTCTCTGTCCTGCCCTTCTCCTGTCCTGCTGAGACTGTCCATTTAGTGTGACCTGTTGGCCCACCCACCAGGTAGCCATGGATACAACCCAACATAAAGCCTTACATTCAGGGACATATAAACATTACCAATTATATTTTAAAAATAAATTCCTCCTGTCCTTGATCTGAAATAATGACAGAAAAGAGCTGTCAAAGCCACTAAGAGCATTGCTCACCTCAATTTAGGGTTTCCAAACAGGAGTTAGCTTACCAAGCTGTAAGTGTGTATCAAGGACACATTTGTTTACCTATGGTCCCAAAAGTGTAAGATGAACTGTGAATACTTTTTAATTAACTTCTCATCACTAGCAACAGTCCCAGCTCTACACAGCAAGGTTAATCCAGGTAAGAGGCTCCTAAATGAAGCATTTCCATGATAAGGAGGATGAACAGCTAGTCAAATGCATATGTGCTCGGAGAAAGTAGAAGCTGGCTACATATCACTTACCGGTTTATCCTTGATGGTGGGGCTGGACACACAGAGGTACAGTTTCCCATCCTCTTCTAGGCAGGCATCTATCAAAGCTTGCACTGAGCTCTCTTCCTGGAACAGCAGGAAGGCATAGCCTTGGGGAGAACAAAACAAAGGATGGAAGAAATCAGTACTTCAACCTCAAAGCGATAGTGAAAATATTATCTATAGCAGGTGTGGGGGCTCATTCCTGCAATCCCAGCGCTCAGGAGGCTGAGGCAGGAGGCTTGCCATGTGTGCTAACCTGAGCTACACAAGGAGTTACAGACTAGTCGGGGCTACAGATTAAGAAACCTTTTGCTTCATTGTTAATAAATTCTAATGAACCCTGGATATTCAAATGGGGCAGTTGGACTTGAGACCCCCTTGTGCCAGGCACTAAGTTTGGTGCTTAATTAAATCACGTGCTACTGTGATGGCTGGGTGCTCTAACATCACTTTGTTTAATTTTCATAACTACTCAAGGAAGCAAGTTCAAACACCTCTGTAGAATTTCCACAAAATAGGTCTTGACATCACTAATGAAGACAGGTAGACTCCAAATGATGCAAGCTACAAATAGCCAGAAAAGAAGCATCATTTGCATCCATCAAGCAAGAGCCTTCACTCATGCACAGCAGGGATGGATCCTGAAAATACTGTGCTACGTGAAAGGAGCCAGAAGAGGTAACTCCAGACAACAAACAAACAAACAAATAAACAAACAAAACCAAAAAAATAAAAACAGATTAACGGCTGCCTGTAACTAGAGGGCAGCGGGAATACAGTTTCTTCTTGAGATAAAGATTTTTTTCTAAATTGGATTGAGTAACACATATTAAATTGATGAACTGTATACTATGTGAATTATGTGTATTCACATATCACTGCTGCTGTTTCCCCAAGGAATTACAATCTCCAAATGTCAATTTTTTTCTGCTTAAAGTTTTTAAAGATTTTAATTCCTTCTTTGCAAACTCCGTATTTGTGCACAATGTGTTTTAATGGTATTTGCCTCTCTCTCCTCCCTTCCTTCCCTTCTTCCTCTTCCTCCTCTTCTTTTACATAACCCACTGAGTCCAATTAGGCCTGCCCATATGTGTACAGGTGTGAGGTCATCCACTGCAGCAGGACAAAGCAGCAGTGGCTATACTCCTGAAGAAAACGGAATTTCTACCCCCAACTAGGGCTGGGACTTTGTGAGATCCTCCCTAGTCTGTGCTGGAATTTGGACTGGCTTATCAAGGGTGCAGGTAACCAAAGCTGTGCAGAGTTCATGAGCACAATGGCCACGTCATCTCCCAAAGACAGCAGTTCACAGTGCTCTCTCCAGCCTTCGGCTTTTACATTCTTCCTGGATGGGTGTTCTCTGAGCCCTGCGGTTGGGAGGGGGAGGATTTTGATATAGATGTCCCATCTACGGGGAGTAGTTACAGCCACTTATGATCTTCCCGTTGACCAGCAGACATCAATATTAACTAGAGGGATTTCCATGAACATAGCTGGGGGTGGGGTTGTTTTGTTTTCTTTTTTTTTAAATGGTGTATGTGATTTCCTTGTTGAGACAGAGTCTGACTATTTCAAGCTGGCTGAGAACTGGTTGTGTAACTCTGGTTAGCCTCAAACTGGACATCTTCCTGTTTCAGCTTCTGGAGAGCTGGGATGACAGGCATGGACCTTTACATCTTGCTTGCAACATAATTTTAAATTGACATGTTATAATTATACAAATTTGTGGTACCACATGATAATAATTTGATGTATGAACACAATGCATAGTGATCCAATTCTGATAATTAGTGCCTCTCTCAAACATTTATTTTATTGTGCTGGGAGATCCAAATACTTCTCTTCCAGCTCCTTTTTATTATTAAAGGAGAACTGCCTTTATGACCATCATGTCTATGGGTCACTGGAATGATGAAAAGTTCTGGATTAGGAGTCAGGAGGCCTGGATCCAGGTGTGAGTCCTAACATTTTCTAACAGTTAACAATGACCTGGATGACACCATACATGGACACAGGCTCTGTGCTTCCCACTCATTCCATCTTCCTGGCCTCTGGAGTAGGCATCTTTTTAAACTGTTTCACAGTTCAGTGAATTGTATGGACTGATTAAGTGGCTGGTGTGAGGTCATAAGTGGTGGAACCATGAAATTTAATAATAAACAGTTCTGAGTCTCTTTATGTCTTTTCCCCCCTTAAACAATGAAGAAAACATTTGTACTTTTCATCGTACAGTGATATTAACCTGTGAGATAATATTTGTAAAGATGCCTTGTAAAAGGGAGTACCACACAAGTGTTGACTTTGTTTCATGCATTCTTCATTATTTTGAATTATGTATGGGTATGTGTATCTGCATGTGAGTAGGTGCACGTGAGTGCAGGGGCCTGAGGAGGCCAGGGTTGTTGGATTCCCTGAAGTGAGAGTTACAAGTGGTTGTGAGCCTCCTGATGTGGGTTCTGGGAAGTGAACTTGGGTCCGTCCTCTGAAAGAACAGCAAATGCTCTTAACCACTGAGCCACTTCTCCAGCCCCCATTTCTATTATTTATGATGTGTTTAAAATTAAAGTCGAGCTGTTGTATATGACCTCATAAAAATTAGAATCCAAGTGAATGATATGTACTACTTTCTATTTGGCATTTACAAAGTATTTGGTCAATAAATGGAAGTATTCTAGATATGGAAAAAAGCCTTAATTAAAATTACTTGATGGGCTGAATAGTACCAAACAATAAAGTGATTAGATACCTGCTTTCAAATATCATTAGCCATTTCCACCAAGAGAGAATTGACAGATATGGTTTTATCTTCTGGTTTTAATACATACCCTTTAATAAAAGCCAATTATACCTATAAATATTGTTTCTGTAATCATAAGTTTGATGGCAGGTTCTATTAGTTTGAATTTTTTTGTTTTGTTTTAGCCAAAAGCTCTCTCCATTACCTCTTGTGCTCTGAGCCAGTAACAGACACAAGTTCATAAAATGCCTCCAGTTTCAGTAATGGTGACTGAGGTGTGTGTTGGGGGGGGGGGCTTCTAAGCCATGGTGAACAATGGGAAGCCTCAGCTCAGAGCCAGTCTGAAGGATGAGAGGTGGGCCCTGGAGGAACTTGTGGCCACTGCCACTGTCAAGACCCTGGGTTACATACGTACAGTAAGAATGAAATTCCTAGCCTTCCACTGGAAGAGAAGGGCTGGAACAGGGAGGGATTTCAGACAAACATGGACTGGCAGTGCAATTTCCTTAAGGAGAAAGAACAGGAAGGCATAGGGCACAATTCCATTTTATTTGCCTAGGTTTTAGAAGGGTAAATTTAATTAAAAGGACTTTCTCCTTTAATGCCTGAGAACATACTAAGAATCATCTCTAAAATGTTCTTGGTTGCTTTTTAAACACAAAGCTTCCTAAGGTCTTAAATACGCTTTCATATTATAATTTTAAGTATTTGATCCCCATGTAAATAACAATTATTACCAAGCTTACTATTGTGACTACCAGGCCTTGGGTGTTCAAAACATCCTAGGAACTTGGCTAAGTAGCATATTTGTTGGCTCATCTCATCTCACAGGCTTCATGGGGTAAATACAGTTGTCATGATCCCCGTTTCACAGATGAGGAATTTACGGGAATTCTCAGATTCAAAGCTAGAGGCTTAAAACTTAAGCCAGATCTGGAAACTCTCTCAGTTTGTTATCCATTATCACACTGTCTCATCTAAAAACAACAAGATAAAAATGTCACTAAGTTTTACATGAGAATGAGCAGCAAGGTCCTGAGTCCCGTCACCTGGGAACCCTAGTGTTCACTGCTCTGGCCCACAGTCAGAACGGGCTGCTTTAAGGCCAGCGACTGCTACACAAGGTACAAAGAGCTATTTACTACTTGTTCACAGACAATGCCTTTACAGAGATGGAAGGAAATTATTTAATCTCTTTTTCAAGGAATTGATTTACATGGTGCTTGAGCTGAACACATAGGAAAATAAACAACATAAACTCGCTAAGTCTCTAAGAATATGAAGCTAAAAGATGTTATCTTTAGACACATATTGAGTCTGCACAAAGGCCAGATTTGCTCCTCTCTAACGTAATGCCTGCCACTAGAACAGAACTCAAGCTCTGCTGAGGCTTCCTATTCCATGAGGACATCAAGGCCACCCCTTATAACAGGCATGTCCTTCTATCCATTTATGTAGTTGCTTTTGTGGATTTCTGGACAGATGTCACAAAGAAGACCATGACAACATTCAACAGCTCATCTCTTTTCTGACATTAGTAGGTCTGGAAATGGCCATCTTCTTCTGGGTCTCTCTCTCTGGTTCAGGGCAGCAGACTCCTTGGCCCTGAAGTCTTTAGTCTCTAGAGGCATTATGTACTATTTAATCTCGGCCTGGACTGCTTCTTTGGCCTGTTTCAGACTCCAGCTCTTTCACTGGGAATACCAGATAGCCTAGAGCAGCTGGTTGATACCCTCAGCAACTAACTAGCCATGGCTGCCAGGCCTTGGCGGCCCAGGAAAACTTCCTAAATCCAAGCAATGGTCCCTTGTAGCAGCTGACCCACTGCCCATGACCTGTACCTGCCTTTAAAATGTTATTGGTGATTTACATGTTTCAAGTAATAGCCATAAATGAGAAAAAAAAATTCCCGTGTATGGGGCTATGTCCTGGTTTGTATTCATAAAATGGTGGCCAACAAACATACAGGCTTCTGATCAAGTCAGAGCAACCCTGGAAAGATAGGCCCAAGCCTTGGGTAGGTGGGCAGAGAACTCTCACCTCACAAAATCCAAGCTCCCCAACCTCACACAACCTTCCTAAAGCAATCTGAAGGGCACCTCAGCCTGAGCTTCCTGTGTTCTGATTTTTTTTTTTAAATGACACAAGCAGTCTGTTTCAAAGATTCTCTCTGACCTTGAATTTCAGGTCAGAAGACTTACCTGGTTTGCCTCAGGAGGTTTGTCTTTGGATTAATTTCAAGAGAACCAAAAATATCTAAGAGGTGCAAAGCATGATGGTAGGCATTGGTTCTACAAAGATGAATAATAGCAAAGAAGGAGCCTGCCCTGGAGAAACTAAGATTTGCGTCATCTGTATATAAGGATGTAAATAAATGACTATTAACATGGAAAGTGTGGTGCTGCAGGTATGTCCTACAGGACACCAGTAAGAAACACTGCAGTAGATTTGTCCAAGCCAGAGAACTTACAGAGTAGAAGCCAGATCTAGCTGGAGAGGACTATTTTTTCCAAGAAGCAAGGCCATTCCAAGTTTGGGGAGGAGCAGGCCATGGCATGGACAGGCCACATTCAGACTCGTGTGTAAAGGAGCAAGTGAGTCATGAGTGAGAACATGGGGTTGGAGCATGTCAATCATCCCACCTGTCCCTGCCTGCTGCCTAGACCACTGAAGAACTAGGTGTGGTGGTATTGTGTTCCCCAAAATATTGTGTATGCTAATAAACTTATCTGGGGTCAGAGAACAGGACAGCCACAATGTTAAACATGAGGTTAGGTAGTGGTAGCATACGCCTTTAATCCTAGCATTCCAGAGACAGAAATCCCTCTGGATCTCTGTGAGTTCAAGGCCACATTGGAAATGGCCAGGCGTGGTGACCCACACCTTTAAACCCAGGGAGTGGTGGTAGAAAGCAGAAAGGTATATAAGGCGTGAGGACCAGAAACTAGAGGCATTTGCCCTGGAGAGGCATTTGGCCTGGAGAAGCATTTGGCCTGGTTAAGCATTCAGGCTTTTAGCAGCAGTTCAGCTGAGACCCATTCTGGATGAGGGCTCGGGGCATCCAGTCTGAGGAAGCAAGACCAGCTGAGGATCCGGCAAGGTGAGATAGCTGAGGCTTATTCTGTCTCTCTGACCTTCCAGTGTTCACCCCAATAACTGGCCTCGGGTTTGATTTTATTAATAAGAACTTTTAAGATTCATGCTACAACTAGGGCTCTCATTTATTTTCCTGTTGGACACTGAAAACCTGAACTCCAAAATGGTTTGAACTCTTATGTGCCCTAGGTACAGGAACTTATATTATACATTAATATGCAATGAGGTCATGGGGGTGAGTAGAGAACTCTCACCTAGAAATAGTATATTAGGGGATGGAGAGATGGCTCAGCAGGTAAGAGCACTTGCTGCTCTTCCAGAGGACTGGAGTTCTGTTCCCAGCACCCAGGGTGGCTCACAGTCACCTGTAACTCCAGCTCCAGGGGATCCAATGACCTCCATAGGTACACACATGTGGTATACATACATACAAATGGAAAAAAAAAACCATTAAGTCCTTAAAAATAAGAAATAGTGCATTAAAAAGCTAAAGTATCAGTTTTAAAAACATTCTTAAAAACTGAACTTCAAGCTGGAGAGATGGCTCTGTGGTTAAGAGCACTGGCTGATCTTCCAGAGGACCCAGGTTCAATTCCCAGCACCCACATGGCAGCTCACTCCAGTTCCAGGGGATCTGATACCCTCACACAGACATGCAGGCAAAACACCAATGCATGTAAAATAAAAATAAATAAATCATTAAAAAAAAAACCTAAACCTCAAAGAGAGAAGAGAGATTAGTTTCAGTAAGGAAGAGCTGATAGAGAAATCACGTTCTGAACACAGAGGCAGACCTCATGCTCACACAGGGAAAACACCAGGAGGGATCCAGGATCCAGGGGAAGAAACTAGCCCACACTCAATGTACACACGGCTCTGCAAACGGACTTGCTCATATTCTGGGATTCCTAAACATGCCCCTTGGAGTCAGAACCAGATTTCTTTGTCTATATTTACTACCTAGAGCTGAGACACACATTAGCTCCAGCCCATTTTCTGCTTTCTACTACACCAATAACTGCTTCTCTGTGGGCTGGCTGTGAGTGGGAAAGGGTAGGAGTAGTTGGGAATGAACAAGAAAACAAGTTGACTGAGAAGCACCCCCAGAATGAAGACTGGCAGCGTACTTTCTGCAGTCCGGGGCAGTGACCTGGAGAGTTAGGTTAAAGCTCTGTTTATGTAATCACGCGTGCTCTGTACAATGAGGGCCTTGTGAAGTCTGCCACTCTGTTTGTTCAAGTCACTGTCAGTTCTAATAAGTACCTGAGCAGAGAAAACTGCAACCAGGGAGTGGGGAAGAAACTGATCAAACCAGTTGGGTGATTTTTATTATTACAAAGTATTACATTTTTATGGAGTGCATGCTATTTCACACCTAACAATCCTCAGACTTGTGCTGGGGCTTTTGTGCATGGCCTCATGGAATCTGAAAAACCTGAGACATTAGCTCAGATGAGTCCATGAGGTTCAGAGATTAAATTCCTTAGTGTTAAATGTCACCCAGCTAGGAACTTGTTGGCACTCCTCCCTCCTAAGTCCGGACGCCTGACGTTTGTCCTCTACTCGTTGCTCTTCCCTCATCCTCAGACAACTGTCAGATGTCTTACCAGAGACACTTCCCTCAGTTGTGGTCTCAGGACTAAGTCTAATACTCTAAATTCTTCTTTCCTCTGGAGTTTAATGTCCTCAGATTAGTTCTTGATTCTGCTGATGACACATTTTCTCTCTATGACAGTTTCCCTTCTTCAAGACTATGGACACCTACTCTATTTGAGAGACAACCCAAGTTGACTGTCAGTATTCAATAATTCTAATCAGTTTCTCATAGCTCTTTCCCTCCCCCTCCTCCTCCTTTCCCCACGCGTATGTGGTCAACTTTGGGTGGCTTCTTCCTGGCCTGAAGTGTGCTGATTGGGCCAAGCAGGCTGCCCAGCAAGCCTTAGGAAACCTGTCTCCACCTTTCCCGTGCCGGGATGACAAGCATCTGCCGCCACGGCTGACCTTTTTATGTGGTTTCTGCAGACAGCTAACAGATCCTCATGCTTGCCCAACAAGTACTTTAGCAACTGAGCCATCCCCCAGCTCCAGTTTCCCATTTGCTGTCTTTTTACTCAATCTACTCTTTCTTGGTCACACTTTCAGCCTGGGTCCTATCTAAACCCTGTCAGCAAGTCCAGACCAAAGCTAAAACATACTCTCTCCGTCACCTGCCAAATTTGCATTTCATTTCGGTTTCTGAAATGTGCTCTTTTCCAAACAGAGTCCTCAATGGGAGTCCTTACAGTTTCCTGGATTAAGCACATGCCTGCCCTTTCCTAGCACCTCTGCCTGGGTACAGCTTGTACCACTGTGACCTCGCACACTGTCTCTCATTTCTGGAGTTGCTCAAGCTTGGTCCTGTGGCTTATCTGCTCCGAAAGCTGTTCTTCTTCCTGTACAGTTCCCCAAGCTATAAATGCTTCATGAAATCCAAATCCACGCTCGACTTTAGTGCAATGCTGAGAAGACAGGTGTTTAATGAGAACAGTCTGAGTGGGATATACTATGATCGCGAAAGAAAAATAGAAGCTGCCCCATCTGTCTAAACAGGACAAGACAAAAACCATCTCAGTACAGTGCAGTGCAATTTCCATGTTTTCACAAGAAAATCACTCCCTGGAATGAAAACTGCAAGTAGATAAAACATTAAAATACATTCAAAATTCACCAGAGTGTTAGCACTATCAGCCAAGACCTACATTTATGAAAGGAAAATAAAAGAATATTACTCAAAGTATTTATTATAGAGTGTGAAAGAGTAACTACATGTTAAAGCCACTAGGCTTCTCAACTAATCTGTTTACATAACCCACAAGGTGGAAAAACTTGGAATCCAAGACAAGAGCAACACTGACTTGTTTCCATTCAAATTACCTACAAGGGGAAAAAAATAAATATGGCATTTGTAAACCATTCTTTCCAAAGTCAGATTTTAGACAAACCAACAAAAAATGAAATAAGTGCTACACTCCAGCCTACTACAGCTCCCCAACATCCTGTGTCTGCCCCTGTCTTGTCCCTCCAACAGTTATCTCTTTAGCTGGCTGGTTCAAAGTGGGTCTGAATCCACGTGGCCTGCCTTCTGCCAGGCTCGCAAACCATGGCAGTGTTACATAAACCATCACAACTGCACGCCTGATCTCAAGGTCAGCAGGTAAGCCAACTTGATAGCACAGAAAAGCTCTGGGATGGCAGCTGAAACAGCCACTCAGAAGCACATGCTTGGTGCTGGAGAGATGGCTCTGTGCTAAAGAGCACCGGCTGCTCTTTCCAGGGGGCTTGGGTTTGATTCTAAGCACCCACATGACAGCTGACAACTGTCTGGCCTCCTGGCACTCACTAGGCATACACATCATGCATGGACATGCACAGACATACATGTGGACAAATACCCCCACACATAAAATAGGATAAAAAAATATATGCTAAAACAAAAGACACACGTGCTTTTCTGACAGTGGAAGGGAGTCATCACCTGGGTCATCCTGTATTTGCTGAGTACCTGGTTCTACTCTTGTATACCTGGCATGCACTGGACCTACGCCCTAGCTTGACAAAGCTAGCACAGGCTGCCCAAGGAAACTGTGGATTGCACCCTCCTTCATCACTGGAGGGTGTCGGAGGCATCTCCTGCCCAACCTCTGAGACTGGCTGTTGCCATGTTTGCCCCAGAAGCCTCTGCCAGCACTGGGTGTTCAGCTGCTCTCCATGGCTAGATCCTCTGCGTGGCTCCTCAGGCTCCACACCCCCTCCCAAGGGGTGAGATTATAGCAGTCTCCGGAGCAGATGCCTCATGCCAAACCAGGAAAGACAGTCCAGGGTGGGGAGGCGTTCTCCCCGAGACACTCAAAGAGGGTACACTAAACGTCTATCACTACTTTTGCTGTGCCAAGTTATCTTCCTAGATGTAACATTCACAGCCCTGGGCTCCAGGAAGTACAAGCGAGCTGTTCCTTTATTAAGCAGTCAAGGAATCCAGGACTTTACCTTGAGGATAACTTACGTTATAGCTAAGTCTTAAAATACAAATTGGACTGATCACATTCCCCCTCTGGAATTCCACTAGAAATACAGAAACATTGGAGCTGACTCCTGGCAGAAGACAGCAGTGGAGAATTAGCTCCCCGTGTTCACATCTCAGCTGCCTGCCACCCCTACTATAGCCTCCATGGCACCTGCTCACATCAAAGCTCCTCTTCTCTTCAGATCCTCCTGTCACTTACAGCCACACCCCTGCATTGAGGTAGCACTGTAGCATCTGTGATCTGTCCAGTCTAAAACTTCACTACAAAGCAGCTCATCCAGATACATAAACGGTGAGGTATCACCAAGGAGGCAGAGTCTTATAGCTAAACTATAGATAAAAAGCAACTCAGACCTGCTCCAAGCCTGAGAAATCTCTTTGGAGATATTCGAGCTTATGTGAGAATGACAGAGCACCAGAGTTCAGAAAAGACAAGGACTACTTTGGTCTTCAGGCAGCTATGAAAATATATATTGAGTCATACAGTTTAAATTACTAATTTCTATATGAATTATAGCCTTAGAAAGAACATAATTTATCAGATTATATAGTCAAAGTACATCTCTTCTAAGCAAAAATGAATGAAAAAAATCTCTTCCTTTATTTCCCAGGTAAAATAATATTAACTATTGATCTCTCAGGTTCAAGCCAGTCTAATAAAAGCTATGTGCACTAATGAAAAGATGCTTCTAGAACCTGATGGACTTCTACTCTCTGAGCAAGTAATGAGCCTGTTCATCACCTCACAAAGCTGTGGTTCATTCATCTAAAAAGTATTCAAGGGAAAATGTGCCAGGCATGAAGGTGCTTGGTGCAAAGCAGTGAACTAGGCAGGAAGGTCCTGCTCTTACACTCGCGTTTGGAAAACAGAAACAGGGACTTCAAAGAAAAGTAACTTGAAGGTAAGAAAGAAATATGAGGAGAAGGGGAGCGGAGGGCTTAGGGGCAGCTACTTTAGATACAGAAGTCAAGACAGACAGCCGTTGTTGTCAAGGTGACATTTGAGCAGAGACCTGAGGGAAGAAAGGGAACATCCCATTCAGAAATCTGGGGGAAGTTGAGACAAAAAGAAGTCCCATTGCTCTAGGAGGACTTTGCTGTTCAGTTCAAGGGACAACAGAGCTGGGCAAAGTGGAGTATATCTATAATGCAAGTACTAAAGAAAATCAGGACATCAAGGTCACCCTGAGCTCCCTCATGAGACACAAAGATAAGCAGTGATGGTAGAAGGCCACTAAGATTCAGCCAATTGGGTCTTAGAGAAAAAACGATGAACCGTTTCAGGCACATGATTCAGACCAATGTGGCCCCTGGCTTCTGCAGAGGTCCATTATATACCAAACAAAGAAGCAAAAAGGTGAGTTCACAGCAGTAATGCACCATTTATCTGATTGGGAACTCAAAAGGAAACTTGCTGCGGATGTCCAAATTAGCATAAACTTCACAAAGAGATTGCTTTGGGAAGCCATGTGACATCAAATCTGGTGTCATTAAGATTTTCATCTCTAGTTAAGTAGCTTCTAATTTAGCCTAAAGAAAACAACTTGAAAGAAAAGGGCACAGGCAAGAATACATAAACATAAGTATTATTACTAATGGTCTAAATGGCCAGCAAGCAAATAAATTAGGCGTGGAATAGGTGAGGCAGCCACCAAAAGCCATTAGACACTTGTGGGGATAAGAGATGAAAATGTGAACACAAGACTGCATCTTAGCTGTTATACCCCCAGCCCTGTATGCACACATGCACATATATCATACACACGCGTACACGCACGCTCACATGAATGCACACACAGGCATAAAGCCTACAAGCAAACAAGATGCTGACGGTAAGTTCTGCTCCGGAGGCACCATCATTCTCACTGCTCAGGGAAAGCTGCAGTTTTGCTCTGCTTCTATCACTCCATCACTCTTATTGGGTATTATTTATAATTCCAAGTATTTGACAAGAAGGCCATGGCCATCTCTATTTCATGATCTTAGGAACTATTACTATAAAATCTACTTATTTGTTCATTTTCCTCTCCCTTCTCAAAAAGATGACTCAAGACACATGTGTCTCCAACCTGTCTCTGCTCCCAAAGGCCTGACTATAAACCAAGTGCCTGTGCTTGTAGGAATCTCTGCTCAGTTCAGATATAAGGACAGATCAATGCTACATCAAATCATCAACATACCAACTTGGTTTTCCCTCTAGCCAACAACTCCATCAGTCTACCATTTAGTGGAAGGAGTTTTAATACACCCTGCCATCAAATCTCCTGCCATCATGACTGCTCCATCACTGGAACCAGTGATCTCTTTCTTTCCCTATTCTCACTGCTAGTATCCTAGATCTTCCTAACTTCTCTACAAAACTAACCATGAAGCCTGGTGGTGGTGGTGCACTCGGGAGGCAGAGGCAGGCAGATCTTTGTGATCTCAAGAACAGCCTGGTCTACAGAGCTAGTTCCAGAACAGCCAGGGCTATACAGAGAAACCCTGTTTCAAATACTAAAACAGACAAACAAAACCAAAAACAAACAAACAATAAAAAACCAAACTAACCATGAAAACCACTCCTTTGCTCAAACAAATGAGCCCTCAGTGATACCTGGGTACTATGCAAAGTATTCTATGTGCAATTTCTTGTTTAAGCATAAGAGAGCACATGAAGACATAATTATATCCTCATTTTTTTTAGATGAAATTTAGGAAGATTAATAGTTGTCCATCAAGGTGTGGAACAGGAATGCCATGCAGGTTGTTTGTTCATAGTCCATATTTGAGATCACCAGTTACTCAGCTCAAATATGGTTAAGGTTCTGACTTCACTCATCTTTAAAGATTATCCTGAATATGTTCACCTCTGTGATATCCTTATTTCTAAATGAGACTAATATAATGCAATTAAGAACTTTAGACTCATCATAGCCAGTTACGCTGGCACGTACCTGTAATCATACCACCTAAGGAGTTCAAGGTCATCCTCAGATACATATAGAGTTCAAAGCCAGACCATGTCTCAAACATTCAGTGCAGGAGAAGAAGCTCACTGGTAGAGTGTTTTCCTACCATGTGTGAAGCCCTAGATTCCATTCTCTCACACATAATGGTGATCAGTATTATTTTACTTAGGGAAAGGGGTCAACAGCTATTTCAAGACTTGTAAGAATGCCTTATACGGAGCTATCAGGCAGCCTGGCCTCTGACAGACAAGGTGATGTCTTGAGTCCATTACCTTTAGGAGGGAAGTACGACTTGCTCTCTGCTTTATGAGGCCAGTCTACCACGAGAGGTCCAAACCTGCGGAAGCTGGCAGTGATCTCATCTGTAAAACAAAGAAGGAATTTAGCAAAATGGAAAAAAAACCCTGCAATCATAAGAAACATAAAATATATCTTTTTACTTTAAAAATGTTTTGAGGGACCCCCTCCTTTTGCATTTATTTTCTTTTTAGAGCTTTTCTGAAGTATCTCTACAAAAGTAAAATCTGCAAAGAGTACATTTGGTTATTAGCTTCTAACCACGAAAAATGTTTCTAACTCTAATTCCTTTCTTTTTATTACCAATAAACTTAATAAGGAAATCTAATACTAGCCAAGGTGATCTTTATGTCAAGCAAAACAGGAGATTCCAAAAATAGGAATGTTTCTCTATTTTTAGAAAAAAGGTAAAGATGCAGAAAATGTTTCAAATATGATTTCATGGTCAGGAGAGATGGCTCAGTGCATAAAGGCCCATGCCATGAAGACTGATGACCTGAGTTCAACCCCTGGAGCTCACATGGTAGCAAAACAAATTATCCTCTGTGCTGTGGAATGCACACTACTCCCCAAATAAATAAATGTAAATTGAAAAGCGGGGAGGTGGTGGTGCATGCCTTTAATCCCAGCACTCAGGAGGCAGAGCCAGGCAGATCTCTATGAGTTGAGGCCAGCCTGGTCTACAGAGCAAGATTCAGGACAGGCACCAAAACTACACAGAGAAACTCTGTCTCAAAAAACAAGAAAGAAAGAAAGAAAGAAAGAAAGAAAGAAAGAAAGAAAG
>CABHPR010093894.1:24386-47912 GCA_902168415.1 Peromyscus melanophrys
AAGGAAGGAAGGAAGGAAGGAAGGAAGGAAGGAAGGAAGGAAGGAAGGAAGGAAAGGATATACATATACTCATTTGTACGCAATCTCTAGGATTATAAATAATTCTATTGATGAGGAACAGGACAACAAAGTAGAGGACTCTACTTGGTGATGTAAAGGGTTAAATTCAATTGTCTCTCCTGTATCTCCATACTGCCTTCTTTACTAGATGAGACTGTACTTGCAGCTCAATTATTTTCTCTCTTTCTTTTGACTTTTGACTCGTGGAAGACTGTGACCTTGTAACTCCTTGGATGTAGGTTGTCATTCTATCATCAATGGCAAGAAATTTATCTTAAGAAAATCTAATTGACAGAATTAACACAGATATGAGGACAGCTAGAGGAAAATGAGTCTGTGGCCATCTACAACTTGAATGTAGTAAGTCTAAAACTATTTTTAGCACCCCAATACACACGTCATGAAAGGGCTAAAGAAACCATGACCTATTTAGATTACTATTACAGCTGCACTGACCAAGCAAGCCAGCCAGTGTTAGGAAGATTTCCATAGCACATCCAAAGCCTATGCGAACTAGAGTAGTTTTTTAAGTTAGCTTTGTCACTATTTAATTTCATTTACACATTCAATGTGTGTTTATTGAAGCTGCCTGGAGAAGAGTCAGGGTCCGAGCACAATGCACAAAATGCACAATGCATAAGAGCTAGCTCTTGTAAAGTTCGTAATGAACGCATGCGGTACCTTCATCGATGTCAGGAGGAAGGCCTCCAACAAACACCTTTCTAGAGTAGCGCTCCACTCGTTCCCCATTTTGACATCGAGTGGGGGAACTTAAGCCAGATGATAAAGCCTGATCGCCGTGGCTGTCATCCAAGAAGGCGTCTTCAAAGGGAAAGAGAGAAGACCGACCTGAAACAAAGAAGCAGTTCCTACAGTCAGAATGGCTTCCCTAGCAAACAAGGCTGTATCAGAAGCCCATTGTACCAAGTGAAGCACACAAAACACAATGTACCTTGAGGTACAGATTTTCCAAGAGAATACTTCCACTGAAGATCACTAAGTACAGCCACGTTTACATACAACACTGAAATAATATCTAAAGAGGAAGCATCAAAACTGCATGCTTTCCTTGGTAATTACACTCATGCAGTCCCCATCGCAGCTGCTAAGTATATACCCTCAGAGGAAGAGGCGCTCACACACAAGCCTCAACCCTCGCTGAGGAGCTGTTGGCAGTCGACAGCTGCATGGGGAGGGAGAAGCATCTTTCTTTGGGGATATGTCCACTGGTAGGTGAATGCACCCACACCCATATGAATATGTGCAACACTAGTTGGACTCTATTGAGTGGGAAAAAGGCCAAATAAAATTGGGAGGGGCATGTGCTAGGGGTTCTGGAGGAGTAGGAGGAGGGATAAGATCAAAATACATTTTATACATATATGACATTCTCAAAGAATAAAATATTATGTTACTAAAAGAATATACCTATAGGTTATTTTTTCCTTTCTTCCATCATTTTTGAAAGTACACAGGACAAGCTATATATATATTTATTTATTTCCCCAGATCTTTATCTGCTCTTGATGGTGACCCCAGGGGTACAGTTGTAAAGGCTGGCCCTGATGACAGAAGCTAACGATGCTCTTCTAATAGCAGGGCCAATGAGGCTTTTCCTAACATGCAAACACACTCCAATTTGAAAATAGGCACACGCAACAATATTGGGCAGGATGTATAAATGAAAATACTAAATCAAGATGTGTTAGTATAGCATGGCTATAACTATGACTATTACTCTATTAACATTATTATTCTACACTGTATTTTAATCATTCAACAAAACAAAATAAAAAGCAGAACATGGTGGCACATGGATTTAATCACAGCCCATGGGAAGTCACAAGCAGGAAGATCTCTGTGAGTTCAAGAGCAGCCTGGCCTACACAGTGAGTTCCAGGTCAGTCAGGGCTACAGTGATGCTGTCTCTCAGAAAAACAAACAACAACAAAATTCCCATGGAATTATTTTCCTTTTGGTTTGTTGAGACAAGATCCTTCTGTGTAGCCTTGGCTATCTGGGAACTCAATACGTAGACCAGGCTGGCCTCAAATTCACAGAGATCTGACTGCTCCTGGGTCCCTAATGCTAGGATATGAGATGTGAGCCACCATGACTGGCAATTATTTTCAACTGGGCATTTCAAAACAAATCCCAAATTAAAAAATAATGTTCTTGTTTGAGTCCGTGAGTTCCTGGTAAAACTTTCCACTAGGTTCTACTGTCTTGAGCACTCCAGCTTTAGAGGAAGTTGGGAAGAAGGGACAGAGAAGAGAGAGAAGATAAGGAAAAGGAGGAGGGGGAGGAGGAGGAAGAGGAGAGAAAGCAGAAGAAAGGCAGGGATGAAGGGAGGAGAAGAAACAGCAGCAGGAAGAATAAAGGAAGAAAGCAGAGAAGTCCATCTCTAAGATAAACCACAGACTTTTAAGGAAATAAGCACACAAAAGCACCCTCCCACTTATTCATGCCTCTTTATTTCCCTGAAACCCAGGTTCTGTATAACAATAGCCAACATTCAAAAACAGAATATAAATAGCCTCAGAAAAATGGTGAATATTTCTTTTACCAAAAAGTAAAAACATTGCTAATATAATCCTGTTATATTATGAGCAACTCAATGGTGTAGGAAAGGTACTGTTCTGAAGTTTGCAGTTAAGAAATAAAAGGGCCAAGAGTGGGGATGGCGAGACACCAAAGAGTTTATTCCACTCTTCCCAGTGTAGCTCCAAAGACACAGACAGTCTGTGTCATTTGCTCCTCTCTTCTTTCTGTCTGGCAGGAACAAACAATAGGTAGTAAGTTGTCCCTTGGTGTTTGTTTTGATTCACCGGGAGTAAAAGATACAGATCTGCGGCAACTACAGACAAAGTGAGCCTCCCACAGACATTTTCTGGCAGCAACCAGGTAAACCTGCCATGAAGTCCACACTCTGAACCTCATGTTCAAGTCAGCAGTTCCTACAGAACGTCTATTCCCACCTCTTCACTTCAACACAAGAACTATGAGATGGGCCAAAGACAAAAGATGGAGAAGAGGCAGGAATGGAAAGCTTCCTGTGTTATGGTTTGCCCTACCCTCATGAGAAAGCAAAATGCTGCTCTGCAATAAAGAAGTATTAACTTACTCCCAGCATTATCCAGAACTAAGATAACAGAAGCCTTTAACTCAGTGGAAACTACTTGAGGGAAAATGTATCCCTCTCCCAAGAGCAGCTAAGAACCTCCAGACAAAGAATCCCAGTCTAATGAGGGAGCAGGCAAGCACACAGGTGACTATGAAACAGCAGGTACTGAGGAAGCCAAGAGACAGTGCGACCCTCCTGTGGTTTGCAAGAGGGCAGTTTGCAGCATAATTTTGTGGAGTGTGAGTGAAAAGACCAGAGACCCACAGAGAAAATAGCTTCATAAAAGCTCCTGATCTTTCATTTAAATCTGCTCCTCTCCAGCAATCCTTACAATGTCAACACAAAGGCCATCTGGGAGACGGCTCAGTGGGTAAAGTGCCTGCCTTACAAATATGGGAACCAGAAGTCAGAGCCCGAGCCCCTGTATAGATGCCTGGTGGGCACAGTGGCCCACCTGTAACCCTAGCATGTGGGAGGCAGAGACGGGGGATCCTGGAGCAAGCTGGCCCGCTGGACTAGCACAATCAGGAAGTTCTGGGCTCAAGTGAGAGAACATGCCTAAATATGTGAAGTTCAAGGTGGAGAATAATCAAGGAAGTCAGCTAACATTAACCTTCCAAGAACCTGCACACATGTACACACACATCCACACACACATGAGCTCACACACTACACATTCCCTACACAAGTAGAAAACAAAGACCTTTTATACATACCTGATGCAATCTAGAAATTTAGTATTTAGTCTGGATATTCTTTCTCTCTCCCTCCCTCCCTCCCCCCATATCAAATCCATTTCTCACTAAATTCTACCAATTCAATATTCAAAATACAATTTACTTTAATTCCTGTCCATCACCAGTTCTAACACCCTGTCCTTGTCTCATGGTCTGCATAGTTGCAGAAAACCTTTCCCCACTCATTTCAACCTAGAATTCAACAATGCTTTCTAAGGGAGGGAGGGAGGGAGGTTGGGAGACAGGGAGGGAGGAAAAACCTGAACTAGTGACTTTCCAACATTAATCTGAACACACAACCACACCCTCCACTCCTGACTTCAAAAGCTCCCAATGACCTTCCACTGTCTTTTGGATAAAGTACGAAAACAATCACTGCGTTACAACCTAGTCCCTGACACAGGCTGCCACTCCTTGCTGAGTAACCTCTCTAATCACAGAGTTCCTTTGGGTTTCCTGGTTCTTCCTCCTTGTCACTGGTGCTAAGGACACAGTGTTCTGCTAACCTCTAAGCATTGCTTTCTCCAATCACAGCTAAGTCTTTAAAAAAGAACTGGATCTTTTTACTTGTATGAGTGCCTTGCCCAAATGTATGTAAATGCACAACACATGTGCCCGGGCACCCACAGAGGCCAGAGTACTGCACCAAAGCCCCCGGTACGATAGATGGCTGTGAGCCACCACGTGGGTGCTGGGAATCAAACCCAGGTCCTCTGCAAAAGCAGACAGTGCTTTTAACTGCTGAGCCCTCTCTCCCACCCCATAGTTAATCCTTAATTCTTTCGGTCTCAGCTGCCATCTTCTTGTATGGAACTGTACGTCAGATTGGGTATGCTTCCCATCCATGCAAAACATCCTGTGCTTCTCCCTCCCCTTTCCCCAGTTAACACCATAGCATTTCTTGGGTATGTTTCCCCACCCAATTACACTGTAATTACCATTAGGATAGGGACCAAATTAATCTGCAGTATTGTATCTGGGGACCCAAAATATGTTAAATGTGAGGCAACACCTAAGGAGCAAAACTGTGTGCAAAGCTCCAGTAATCCCAGCACTTGGGGGAATGAAGAAGGAGGATCAGGAGTTCAAGGCTTGACTGGATTACTTTAGTGAATTCTGGACTATAGCATGAGACTACCTCAAAAACAAACAAAAGAAAACAGTATGTACAAAGACAGGTGTGCCTCTGTGAGCATATATTTAATGAACATAACACAGGGATCTGGTTACATAAGAAATGTGATCATCCCCTAGGTGTGGCCTTAACTGTTGCTGCTTTTCACCTACGCAAGATTATAGTCTATACTTAGTATTAAACCAATTTCCCTCCTCCCAAATGCCATATTTCATTCTAATACTGGCCTTTTCTTCTTTTCTTTCTTCTCTTTCTTTCTTCTCTTTCTTTCTTCCTTCCTTTCTTTCTTTCTTTCTTTCTTTCTTTCTTTCTTTCTTTCTTTCTTTCTAATTTAAAGATAGGCTCTCAGCTGAGTGGTGGTAGCACACACCTTTAATCCCAGCACTCTAGAGGCAGAGACAGGCGGCTCTCTGTGAGTTCAAACCCGGTCTGGTCTACAGAGCAAGTTCCAGGACAGCCAGGGCTACACAAAGAGAGAAACCCTGTCTTAAAAAACCAAAAACAAAACCAAACCAAACCAACCAACAAACAAACATAAAGATAGTGTCTCAAACACTCCAGGCTGGTCTCAAACTCCATACTGAGGACGAACTTAAGTTTTAAAAATTTATTTTTAATATGTGCGGGTGTTTTGCCCGCATATAGGCTTGTATATTGTGTGAGTACCTGATAAACTCAGAGGCCAGAAAAGGGTACCAAATGCCCCGGAACTAGAGTTACAGATGGTTGAGAGCTACCATGCGGATGTTAGGAATCTAACCCAGGTCCTCTGGAAGAGCAGCCAGTGCTCTGAACCAGAGAACATCTCTCCAGCCTTGACCCTGAACTTCGGCTCCGCCTGCCCCCACCTCCCAAGTGCCAGGATACACCACCACACTTGGTTCTATGTAGTCTTGGGGACTGAACCCAGGTCTCCATGCATGTTAGGCAAGCATTCTACCAACTGAGTTACATCCTCAACAAAACCGGCTTTTCACACGGATGCCCTGAAACTGTCGCACTCCCGTGACTCTACTTGCTGCTGTGTTAGATCACGTCTCTACGCTTCCTCTGACTGTGCTTTGTCCCAAAGCACACAGTAACTTCTATCACCTCTACCGGCCATTTGAACCCAGGGAATAGCGGGATGAGTCGAGACTCTGAAGAAATCAGTGACTATCCAGATGGGTAATGAGGAAGCCTTCAACCAGAGCAGTGAAGAAGTGGCAGATATCCGAGACATTCTTGAACAAATAGAACCTTGTTTCTTGTGACCAACATAACCACAGCTTCCCCAGAGGAAAATAAAAGCAAGCTGTAAAACTCTGGACAGTTTTCAAAATCAGCTGTGGGAAGTTAAGACACTTCCTGAGGCCTTAAAAGCCAGCCTCTGTCTTATTAGCAGCACTTAGAGTGGTACAGGCCTTAGTAATGAAGGCAGACTTGGGAACGAAACTGCAAATAGTGAACACGTAGATGTTGTTTCCCTAACTACAAGAAGGCACTAAGAATATGGGTTCCAGAACCCAATCCCGAAATCCACTAATCTCAATTTGTGGCTGTCAGGCTTCAAAATCTGCACCCCAACCCCAATGATTCCTATGCTAAAGTTTAAGAACCACCCAAATGATATTATCTGTCTGCAGCAGGCGGCCACTGAGAGAGGTCTGTATGAAGTGATTAGAATTTAGGAAGCATCCAAGTTAAAGAAAATATAGCCTCATGACTGAAATATAAAATCTTCAGCCAGCTTTACTGTGTAACATGACTGCCTGAAGTGCTGATGGATAAAAAAATCCAAACCAAACCAAACCAAACCAAACCAAAAACAACAACAACTGCCTGCTGTAGGAAACACCTGAAAGACACAACTGGTAGGGTTAAGGGAGGGCTGAAGGTATGGTTCAGTGGCAGAATACTTCTTAGTTTGCATAAGGTCCCAGGTTCAAGATCCAGCAGGAAAAAAAAAATTGTCAACCGGGTTACATAGAACGCCCCAGGACAGCCAGGACTACATAGATCTATCTGCCTCCAAAAAATAAAGGAGAGCTTCTGTGGGCTACAGGGGCCTCACAACCTGACAGCCATTGTCTCCCTCTGACTAGTCATAAGCTCCTGAAGGACTGTTTACTTGTCTCCTTTGTAACGTATATGTCCGGACGTCTCTCCGTGTGTTTGCCATGTTCATGCAGGGACCTATCAGGGACAGAAGAGGAAGCTGCAGCCACATGCCTGATTGTGGGTGCTGAGAATAGAGCATCGTGAATTTAGCACTTTGTTAATGTGAGGGGCCGACTTTTGAACTAGTTGACCAAGAGGCCAGTGTTGCTTTCACTGCTATGGACACACACCAGGGTAAGTGAGAGCACTGGTATTCTGAACAGTCCACTGAACCCACCCTCCTGAGGCTGTTATCCATGTAGTCATTTGGTTGGAATATATCCACGCTCAAAACAAATTGTCCCAGACAGGCTGTTTGGCACACGCCTGAAATCCCAGCACTTGGGAGGCTGAAGAAGGAAAATCTCAGGTCTGAGGTCAGCAATACCCCAACCTACCCAGGTCAGTAAGACCCTACCTTAATGTCAATAATAGTGATTGGGTCAGGGATGTGCTGGGGATGGGCTACATGAGATACTGTATCAAAACAAAACAAAACAAAACAAATAAACAAACAAAGCCATTCCCAGGGAAACTGCTGAAATTTTAGTTCCTGGACATGTTATTAGCAACTGAAATCTTAAGAAGCCGCACGTGAGCTGTCCTACATTCCTGCCTCACTATCTAGCACTCTCCTGACATATTCCTTTTCTTTAAGGGAAACATTCCCCAACACCAAAATGCTTTGAACAATCCACATCAAGTCTTAAAAGAAGTGCACTCCTATGTGAAGATAATAGAAGTCTGAATTAGAACCTCAAGATACTCCCACAGAAAATGCATATCTGATATTCCAACAGAAGGGAAAGCAAAGGCTTCTCGACAGTTCTAACTTGGCCATGTGACTTTCCACGCTCTGCTTCTGTATACACTCTTAGTTACTGTCCAGGGCATAGTGTCTGAGCCAGTGAGTGAAGGAATAATATGACCGAAAACTAAAAGAATCAAAGCACCCAGTGCCCTGGAAGTGCTAGGAGACAGGGAAGCTTCTTCATGCCATTCCTCCCCGGGAAGCTCCTTCCTGCAGCAAATGCTGGGAAGAGCAGAGCCAGCGGCCATGCTGTGCTTCTAAACATGTTCAAACACGAGTACTCGCTGAAGCCCCTGCCATGACCCTAGCTGCCCAGGGCACCTTCTAGTCCAATCCTTGCATTTTCAGAGATCAGCTGAAGAATTTAACAAAAATGGATAATGAGAAATGGCTTCCTAAAAATAAATAAATCAAGTATCTCCATGGAAACTGAAATCGTTTCCAGCTTAATCTCCACTCTTCGACTTTGGAAAAGACAGAGTCCCCTATCAGTGTCTTCCTTCGTAATGTAAGAACTGATCCAGATGAAAGGCTTCTAGATCTCTAGGGACTCCAGACTCTTTATCAAACACATTTTGTTTATTTGTATGCTTGGATCTGCTTCTTTGTTTTCAGACAGGCCTCACTATGAAGCCCAGGAAGGCCTCAAAATCTTGATCCTGTCTCAGCATACTCAGTGCTAGGATTAGAGGCACATGCCATTATGCCCTGCACAGAAATCTTACACGACAAAAACAGATTTTATATTAAAAAGTGATATATCTTAGGCATCATAAACTTATAAGCAAATTCTTATTAATTACTTGTTTTTTGGAGGCAGGATGTTATTATATAGCCCTGGCTGGCCTGAAACACACTACATAGACCAGGCTGTCCTCAAACTCAGATCTGCCTGCCTCTGTCTCTGCCTCCTATGCGCTAAGATAAAAGGTGTGTACCAACACATCCAGTTACAATTAAATTCTTACTATTCACCCTAAATTCTCGTCTCCCACTGCCATTTCAAGTCCTGGCATGACAATTCACCCCACAGCTTTCGCCAGAACCCAGACATCACTCCGGTCACCTTCTGAGTGACTTGTCACACTCAATTCACTGACATGATGTCATCCTTCCAATTCTGTTGCTTCTCTCCAGAATACATCATTGTTCATTTCTCTGCAACCTCACTGCCATCACACTAACCTAACTTCCATCATTTCTATTATCTTGACATCTCCTAACTAGGCAACCCTCTTCTATACCCATTCCTCTTCAAGCAGTGGAATGGTGTTTTTGAAACATAAATGCAATCACTAGGCCTTTGTGGTGATATTTTATTTGTGCACCCCAATAAAGCTTATCTGAGGATCAGAGGAAATAGCCAGCCACTATATTAATCATAGAGGTCAGGCAGTGATAGCACACACCTTTAATCCTAGTATTTGGGAGGCAGAGATCCATCTGGATCTCTGTAAATTCAAGGCCACACTGGGAACAGAGCAAGGCATGGTGGCGCACACCTTTAATTCCAGCACTAGTTAACCATAGAGGTCTAGAGTTCTGTACAGACAGACAGGAAGTGATAGAGATGGGAGGACAGAGGAAGTAAGATAGCAGAACACAGATAGATATATAGGTGTGAGTATACAGGAAGTTGCTCTCTGGAGGCTGAGGAGATGGTGAGGTGAGGTTGGCTGTAACTTATTCTATTCCTCCGATCACTCAATTTTCAGCCCAATATCTGGCTCCAGGGTTTTTTCTATTTTTTATTAATAAGACCATTTAGCAGTTTGTCTTCCAGGCCCTGCAATGATCTCCTTCCATACTTGGACCAGGCTCAAAATTCCTACAGGCAGTAAAAGGCCACTAAAAGCAGATCCCTTCCCCTCCAAACTCATCCTACACTTACCAGTTTCAACCATTGCCTTGCCTGGAGTCTTTTTTTAAAGACAACAGTTTTATTGAAATATAATTCACATGTCATATAATTCATACATCTAGCCAATTACAAGTCACATCCTGTCTTCCCTCAACCACTCAATCTAGGCCCCACTATTCTTTGTGTCTCAGTAGATTTTCCTATTTTGGATTTCAGATGAGTGGAATGCTGTAATAGGTGACTGGCATCTTTACTCATCATATAATATTTTCAAGATTTATATATATTGTATTGTGCATTATTACTTTGCATAAAGCCTTTTGCATAAGCCATTTCTCCCACCTTCCCTTTTTAAAAGATTCATTTATTTTTATTTTTATGTATGAGTGTTTTACCTGAATGGGCAATGCATGCATGATTGCTGCCTGCAGAGGCCAGAGGAGAACACTAATTAAACTATTCCATATTTTTATAACTTTGAAATTTTTCATAATTAAAAAATACACCACATGCATGGTGGTGTATGCTTGCAATCCTAATACTCTAGGTGAGACACTGGAGACTGGAGAACCCTAAGTTTGAAGCCAGCCTAGAACAGGTAGTGAGACCCTATCTCAACAAACAAAAAGCCCCAGATGCCTCCTCGTCCTTTGGGCTTCACTTTGAGTATCACCTGACCTCCACCACTGAGCTAGCTACCGCCCATCTGTCCTTCCTAGTACTTAAAAACAAAGGGAGAGGGGAGAGAATGGCAGAGATAAAGTTTCATGCAGCTCAGGCTGGTCTGGAATTCACTAAGTAGCCAAAGCTGGCCTTGAACTCCTAATCCTTCTGCCTCTACCTACCAAGTTCTATGGTTACAAGATTACAGCACCATGCCTAGGCTTTTCAAAAATCATTTTGCTTTCATTATTGTGTTTTGTGGGCTCATGGGAGATGATACACATGTGGAAGTCAGGGGACAATTGAGTGTAGTTGGTTCTCTTTTTCCATCTTTCCCCCCCCCCTCTTTTTCCATCTTTATGTGGGGTCTGGAGATTGAACTCAGGTCAGATTTATGCAGGAATCATCTTTACCCACTGAAACACCTCACCAACCCCTGGCTTTTATCAAATGAATAAAAGTATTTGTCTCATTTATTTATCATCTCTGTTCTATCTAGAGCAAGCTCCGAGCAAAGCGAGAGACCACATCTGGAGTCTAGAACCAGGTAGGCATGCAAACACATAATGAACAGAATAGGTGGAAGGCCCAGAACTCCATTTTCAATCTTCCTTCTGGGTCGTCCCATATCAGTTTCTCAGGACAGTGAAAAGGAGTGATCTGACTCCTCTCACTCTCTTCTGTGCTCATATTTTCCCATTGCTATATTGACCAATAACAATCAAGATATTACAATTACAAACATTAAATTCAACTCATGTCTATTTTTCTTCACTCCAGAACCATTTATTCATATCTTTCAATAGACAAGCTCATAGAGCTCAGTTTATATTAGTAGAATGCCAGGCTGGTACCATGGTCTCACCAGTACAGTTGCAAGGCCCTCTTGGAGCTGGCTTGCCACGGAAAGATGACCTCAACTCATGAACCCAAGTTTGTTTAGAACTTCGTAATCAATTAAGTCGTCCATTAGTGTACATACATGTTTATGGCCTAAATATTTACAATAGTAATGCCCATCAGTCTTTGTATTTGCTCATCTACACTGCTCAAATAGAAATTTTTGGATTTTCCTTGCTGTTATATAACTAAGAAATTCTGTTAAACATCAAGAATACTGGTGTAGAACTGAAGGTACAGCTCAATGGTAGAATGTACGTTTAGCATGCATGAGGACTTGGGTTCAGTCACCAGCAGAAAACACATACATACATATATGCATGCACACACACACACAAACCCACACACTATTGGCACAACTAATCTGTCTACTTATATAGACAATGCCTCCATGAACCCAGAAAAACTCGGAATTTCAAGTTTTACAGAAGTACAACATTCATTAAATGTGCAAGCTGCAAGCATGGTAGAACCTGCCTATAAGCTCAGCCTGGGGAAAGGGAAGGTAGAAGCATTGCCACAAGTTTGAGGAAACCCTGGAGCTCTACAGCGGATACCAAGCTAAAAGGGCTACAAAGGCAGACCCTGTTTTCAGAAAAAGGAGGAGGAGGAGGAAAGAAGGAAGGAAGGAAAAGAGGGGAAAGGTACAAGCAAAGGTCTTCCATGGCTCTATCTAACAGACTAGTTTCCAGCAGGGCTGAGCACACATTACACTTGTTAGAGGAAGAATATTCCTGAAAGATAATGTTACGATTCTTTGATGTAGCAGACAACATTGTCTGCAGTAACAAAATAAGAATGAGTATTAATGGGAAAAAACATACTTATTGTCTAGTCTTATTCTTTCCCATATATTTCTCCAGCCCACCATTTCCCCAGCACTGCTGATTAAACCAGGCCTCAGACGTAATAGTAAGGACTCTACCACTGAGCCACGGCCCACCTGTCCCCTCTTCTACTACTAGTTCTCCCTCCCTTCTCCTCCAGCCCCACTGCTAGCATGCTTGGCCGTCAGAGAGCCTACCTCCAAAGCTGCCATCCAAGCCTTGGGTCAATGCCCAAGTTCTTTCCTGCTTCCATTACTTGTATCATGAAACCCTCTTTCAAAAGCCTGGCAGATCTGTGCCCAGAGACTCACCTTCTGATTCCAAAGCCATCCATCAACACAGCATGGACTGTCTGTGCAAGCTCAGGGACATGACAGTATCACCTCCACACTCCCTTCTTGCTGAATCACACACTAGATACCTTGCTTCCTGCTTTCCTTCCAGTATCCAAAGAGTTCCTGATATTCTCTCTATTCCAGATTTACTAGAAGTTCCACTGGCATAATTTCTGTTTACAGCACTCATATATTTCACATATATCCCTACTACTTCCCATTCCTAAAGAATTTACCAACATGTATATATAACACATAGAATATGAGCTGCAGTAAAGTTCTATTCTTTTTTGACTATGTTCTAAAATTTTTTATTTATTATTGTGGGTATGATGCATGTGGGTTGGAGAGCATGTGGAAAGGACAGCTCCGTGAATCAGTTCTCTCCATTCACTTTGTGAGTTCCTGAGAGCAAACATGTCATCCTAGGTCTCACACCTGCTGAGCCATTCCACTTGTCCCAAAGTTCTACTCTTTTTTATTTTTACTTCATGTGCATTGGTGTTTGCCTGCATGTATATCTGTGGGAGGGTGTCAGGTTCCCTGGAACTGGAGTGACAGACACGTGTGAGCTGCCATGTGGGTGCTGGGAATTGAACC
Organism: Peromyscus melanophrys; assembly: GCA_902168415.1. NCBI lineage: Eukaryota > Metazoa > Chordata > Mammalia > Rodentia > Cricetidae > Peromyscus > Peromyscus melanophrys. The sequence goes on from CABHPR010093894.1 coordinate 37,579, forward strand.
TGGGTCCTCTGGAAGTAGCCAGTGCTCTTAACCACTGAGCCATCTCTCCAGTCCTGCAAGTTCTATCCTTAATCACAAATAGAATGAAGTAATTACTATATATCAGTGAGTTTACTTAGTCCTCACAACATGAATAACGGGCAATGAAAAAGCCTGTCAGTTCATCAGAATTACATCATACAGGGCTGGGGGCAAGAGAATTAGATATGAGAACACCTGCCCCATCCCACATGGCTCCATCACTATATTTAAAGAAAGTGATATTTTCCCATTCTCTCTTGGAATGGAAGACTAAATAAAAAGCATGTATCAAACATTTTCACCTGCTACCTGCTTCTTCTACCCTACCTCATTCCCTACTTCATTTATGAGTAGCAATCTGCAGACTTAAGACAATGGAAATCAATGGGAATCAGAATGTTATAGGCAACAGTTAGCACAGCATCTGATACAAAGAAGACGAAGGCATTCAAAATTATTAAAGTCATTCATTCATTCATTCATTCATTCATTCATTGAGATAGGATCTCACCATGTAGACCAGGCTGGCCTTAAACTCATAGAGACCTATCTGCCTGCCTCTGACTCTCAAGTGTTGGGATTAAAAGCATGTGCCACTAAGCCTTGCTTTTTGAGGTGTCAAGAAAGGGTATTGCTGTAGGACCCTGGCTAGCCTGGTGCTGTCTATGTATGTCAGTCTAGTTTCAAACAGGAGGCAATCCTCCTGACTCAGCCTCCCAAGCATTAGAATTACAGGTGTGTGACACTATGTCTACCAAGTAATTTTTAATATTTTTGGTTTTTAGAACTAGGAGCTCATGGTGCTACCTGGTTGGCCCAAAACTCCCAGCTCAAGTGATTGTCCTGCCTCAGCATTCTGAGTGGCCAGGACTATAAGCAAATACCATTATTTCCAGCTAATAACTTGAAAAATATAAAGCAAACTCTTTCGCATAGATGAATGTCATTTCAAAATAACCCTTATTAGTGAGTATTTAACATGGCCATACACAGAGCACAGTGTCAGGCACAAGTCACAGTTGTCCTCAGGTAACTTATCTTCAACTGAAGACTCGGGGTGCAAAGGAAAGACAGGAAGAATACAAGGCAGCAGAAGCAGAAGAAAACACCGTCATAAGGCCACTGGGCAGGACTTCTTAGAAAGGACAAGGCTTGGCAGGGTCGGAGAGATGGCTCAGCAGTTAAGAGCATTTGCTCTTGCCAAAGACCCAGGTTTGGTTCCCAGCAGCTCACAACCATCTCTAACTCCAGTTTCAGGAGGTCAGATGCTCTCTTCTGGCCTCTGTAGGCACCAAGTCTGCGTGTGCGTGCACACGCGCGCGCGCACACACACACACACACACACACACACACAAAGTGCAAAGGCTCATACACATAACAATTTACAAAAATGAAGTAATTAAAAAAAGAAAGGAAAAGGCTTGAATTTGGTTCCCACTAGTGAAATAAGACTAGGGAGTACTAGAGCACAGGAACCCTCAGTGGGGAGTCAGAGGACATGGACTAAGTGATGGCTCACAAAGATGGAGAGGCAAAACGAGAGCAGCTGAGGGAAAGGGCGAGTCTAGGAAAGCAGAGGCGAGTCTCCATACGGGAATGTCTCATGCATGAGGAAAGGGCAGCCCCTCCTGTCTACTCTCCAGGAGGGTTCTACTTCCTATGAAAATGCTCTATTCTCTACTCCTTCCTGCATCTTCTACCAACATGAAACAAGTATTGTACAAAATGGCAAATGATGTAATATGCCAAGTGAGATAAAGATAGAGATGTGATTAAAGTCTTTAACTTTATGATTAAGGTCTACATAAAAATATTACTATTCACTGTTTGTTACCATATTATTTTAAATGCAAGTGACCATGTATACTACCTTGTTGAAGAAGTTTTTGACAAAAGAAGCAATTATCTATCATTTGTAAATTTTCTCATTCTAAAGGAAAGCAGTATGTTCTCTACAGGTAAAATTTATGTAAATAAAAGTTACTTTATACCAAAAAGATACAAAAATTTATTTTCCCAAAGTAAAAATGATTATAATTAATGTTCCATCCCACATACATGAAATTCAGTCAATATTCATTTATCCAATAAATAATAAGATACTATCAATTTAATTTCATTACTTTCTCTTTCTGACAACCAAAGTCAGACATTCTGATAAAGGCAAACATTAGCAAATATGAACCAAAGAGGCAGGTTCTAATACCGGCTCTAGCTCTAACCCGAAGTCACACAGCCAGCAAACGCCACCCCCTCAGCTTCTGCAATCCGCAGCAAACATCTTGCATTTGTGGAATGCTTGATGGATATGTACACATTTTCTTAAAACCAAAACTTTGGACATTATGAAGTTGGACAAGGTTGGTTCTATTAACTCACAATTTGCAGATGAGGAAGCCAGCTCTAAGTCACAGGCTGTGAGCACAGCCCAGGTGTGCTACCTTAAATCCCACTTTTCCCATCAGCTAGGCTGCTTCCTCTTGCTGCTTCTCAAACCACTTGTAAATAGTTACAGATGTGGAAATACTCAAGTGGGGGGCACAGCATTACACAAATGAAAGCTATACTAATTAGGTTTAGGTTTTAAGGGACTAAAGCAAATTTTGTGGTGTCTCTTTTAAAGAAAAACACACACACAAATATGGGTAAAGAACTTGGAAGGGGCCCTAAAATGTAAGCTTCCCCTAGCCTCAGAAGAAGCTTGCCTTTGGATGCAACAGAAATGATAATCACCAGACAACTTAGTAAAATCAAAAATTGCCCCCCAAAACTGAGCCTCTACCCTCTAAATCACATGAAAAGAACATAGAAATACAGGGCTGAAAAATACATACACTTGGCTTTATTTCCTCATGTTCAGTCACAAAAATCCAAACAACAAAAACTTCCAGATAAAGTTGTCTTTGCTACAGCTTTATTATGACTAAAAGAACAAATTACCAATAATTATAATAAATAATTATAATAAAAGTAATAAAGAATTACTTTTCTAAAATAATTAAGCTAGAGCATCAGGTCATACATTAATTACTGTCTTATATACACACAGGCATAAACACGCACATACTCATACTTACTCACAGTTTGGCAAGCAAAAGATCTCATTAAAAAAAAAATTACCTCGTCTCCGCCCATAGCTCCTGGCTGCATGTAAACACAGAAGAAAACCATGGGTATTTGTATCAAAATAGTGAATTTAGAAATTAAAGAAATGTTCACACAAACATTTTCAAAGTATTCTTGAAATGTTAATCCAAGATCCTGTTCAGCTTCACCGCTAACACACTAGGGAAAAACCTTCATGAAGCGTTAGCCAAATCACCGTCAGAACAACTCAAATGGCTGTGGCAGCTGCTGGAACTAAGCCTCACGAGTCTTATACGGGATTTTTTTGGGGAATATTGGGGCCTGTTATCTATATCAGAGAAAGATAAGAGCTTCTTCTTAAGAATAATTTGTAAATCTTCGTTTGAACTTTATATTACCATCAGAAAAATATCCTAAATAACTAAAAGTTGTGGCATATAGTGGGCATTCCAAACTTACTACACACACATACATACTTCACAAATGCCCTGAAAATATATAGAAGTTATAGGTCATTAGTTCTTTTTTTAAAGAATCCATTTCTGTGAATTTTTTGTATGTATGCAAGTTCACATGTATGTAGATGCACACATGTGCAAGTGTGTGTACACATACATATGGAGTCCTGAAGAGCTGGTATCATATGTCTTCCCTAATTGCTCACCACTTTATTTACTGAGGCAAAGTCTCTTGTTGAATCAAGAGTTTGTGAGTCCGACTGTTAGCTAGCCACTTGCCCTGGGGATCCTGTCTCTACCCCCTGAGTATTGGGATCACAAGCATGCATGCTTGGCTTCTGTCTGAGTCCTGGGGATCCAAACTCCAGTCCTCTCACACTTTGCTTGGCAAGTGTTTTAATCTGCTGAGCCATCTCTCCAGCATAGTTTCTGTAAAATTCTTAGTGAAGTTCCTCTTACTCTCTCCGTTTGTTTTCCACATCTCACCATATATCATATCACAGAAAGGGGGAAATACTGTTTTACATCTGTAAAATGAAAAGTAGAGATAGATCAAGGCTCTGGATCTGCCCAAGGTAGCCCATAATAACAGAATTGTGAAGGTTGGCTTCTTCACAACTTAGGCCCAGTCAGTGTTTAGCAGAACTGACCTGTAGCTTCATCTATCCGCAGTTACCTACAGTGGTATTCAGATGGAAAGATTAAATTTGAAACCTTCAGGTCTATAAAAACAAATGAGAACTTAAACTGCATTTAATCTATTTTTGAAGCATAAAATGCCATAAAACTCGTTTACGCTGAAAAAGGATCCTAATATGGACTCCTTTGTAGTATAAGATAATGGGAAGAGAAGAAAATGCATTCCTCGAAGACTCCAGACTTCTCAGCAATATCATTGAAGCCACTGACAAGTCTCACTGCTTTCCACTTCTCTCTGTCACTCACCTCCACCTTTGTCCCCTGTACTTCCCTCCACTCACAGATGAGAAAGGCTTACCCAGTTCAGGTCTCCCCCCCCCCCCCCCCTCATTCCCCCAACCCTATTACAACCTTTTGAATTGAATTGAATTGAATTGCTTTTGAATTGACACAGCTACCATTGTTTCCATCACTCTACAGGGGATGTGCTCCAAAGCATCTAAAAGGGCTTACACTTCTCATTATTAGAAACCTGGAATTTATCTCCCCAACTCAAGTGTCTGTAAGTCATAGTTGGCTTCTTAGCGGGACCCCAAAGGAGCAGCTTGTTTCACTCACAATAACTCAGATTAACACTTTGTCAGAGCTGAAATAAGGTTGGCATTCTATCTTGTCCCTTTGTCCCTTCTCTCCCATTTCCAGTGATGTCACTGTTGCCTAATGCACCACTAAAAAATCTATAATGAGAGAGGAAATAAAAGTACTTTGTATTTCAAAATTACTCAGTGGACTCCCTAACAATAACCCACCACCACCATTCTCTGATTTGGGGGTAAATCTGATTAGAATACATAAGTACCAATGACCACTGGTTCTTAGCACCTCGCCTGAAAGAATTAGAACGTTGTTCACTAGGTCTATAACTGCTGAACATCTGGTAACACAAAGTGAATAGATCCAGGCTTTTAGGGGGTGGGATGAATGAGGACTCTGAACTGAGAGAGGAAGAGGCGCAAAAGACCTCCATGGGAACTTGAGTTAACACTTCTTTTAAAGTTCATGATTTTAGATTCTTCTCAGTTTCCATTTCTGAAAAGAATTGTAGATGGGCTCCTGATGGCAGGACAACATACAGAATAGACAACCAATTTAAGAAGTAATCCAAGATACTGAGATTTGTTTCTATCCCTCATTGAGGAATTTAAATATGTTCCACCTTGGTGGTTTTGGTTTTGGTTTTGCCTTTGTTGAGACAGGGTCTTCAGTACATAGCTCTAGCTAGCTTGGAACACCCAGAGATCTGCCTGTCTCTGCCTCAGAGGTGCCTCTGAGAGTCATGTCTGGCACACCATGCCCAGCTCGCGCTCGCGCTCGCTCTCTCTCTCTCTCTCTCTCTCTCTCTCTCTCTCTCTCTCTCTCTCTCTCTCTCTCTGTGTGTGTGTGTGTGTGTGTGTGTGTGTGTGTGTGTGTGTGTGTGTGTGTGTGTGTGTAACTCGATTACATGGTTCCCCAACATGAACTTTGTAGAGGACACTGTTATAGTGCAATGTCAAGAGTTTGGGGATGGGGAGATGGCCGAGTTGGTCAAGTGCCTGCACAAGCATGAGGCCAAGTTTGAATTCACAGTGCACACATAAAAAGCTGGGTATGACCACACAGGCTTATAATAAAAACACTGGGGAGACCAACCAGCCTAGCCAAATTGGGGAGCTCCAGGTTCAGTGAGAGACCCTGTCACAAAAAAAAGGTGGAGGATGAGAGAGGAACACATCTAATGTCGACCTCTGGCTGCCACACACACACACACACACACACACACACACACACACATGAACACTTGCTCATGCACACACACAAGACTGGATACCAAGTTGGTACTGAACAAACATAGCCTCTTAGAAGAGTACACAGTCAGGGAGAGAATAATGCATGACATGCTTTGAAAGTCTGTAGAACATAAGCCAATTCTGATGGTAATTTAAAATTTGATTAATTTGTTTATATGAAGACTATTTGTGAATAGTCCAGTCTGAGTCAAATGCTTCCATTAGAATAAGGTAATGAATACTGAAGAAGAATTTGGGAGGAAAAAAAGTAGTGCTTTCCTCTAGAAATAAATACAACTTTAAGGAAGAATATTGAATACAAAAACTTCAAATGAGGGAAGGGAGGAATAACATAATTATATTACAATCTTAAAAATAAAATCATGTCAGCCAGCACAAAATGAAGCACATAGAAAAATAAAAAGGAGTAGGAGGTCCTGTCTGCAGCTGTGTCTATCGGAGCAAGGGTCAATGCATGCCCTCCTTCTCCCCATTTCCTATTGCAGCCTAGAAAGTCGGCACGCCTTTAATCCCAGCACTCATGAGGCAGAGGCAGGTGGATCTCTGAGAGTCCAAGGCCAGCCTGGTCTACAGAGTGAGTTTCAGGACAGCCAGGGCTACCAGTGGGACCCTGTGTCAACAAAAAAAGAGGAAAAAGAGGGTGTGGCTGTATTCCCAAATCAATTTCAAGGCTATCCTGGTTCACACAGCAGATTCCAGGTCAGCCAGGGTTGCCTCTAACTCTCAAATGCTGGGATCATAAGTGTACATAACCACACATGGCATGACTCATTTCTGTGTACCATGTATGGATGTATTAATACAGTAAGATGCAATATTTTTGTCTACTACCCCAAAAACTTATTTTTTTAAGTAGTGGTAAGGATTAGACCCATGACTTTGTACATGCTAAGCAAACACTGAACTATACCTCTGTAGATGTAACCAACCGTCTTATTAAAAAAGAAACACAGAACCAATGCAAAGAAGAAAGCCAAGAGGTCAGAGCTAAGAGCTAAAACCTTACCCTTCCTCCTGCGGTGGTCCTACCTCTCCGAAGGAGCCGCTACTTCCTGTGTTAAAGTCTTTATATAGTCTCTGTTCTGCCTTCTCATTGGTTGTAAACCCAACCACAGGACTGCCTCATCACGGCCTGTCTGTATAGACCTCCAGGTGTTCCAAGGTCGGTATTGAGATTAAAGGCGTGTGTCTCCAATGCTGGCTGTATCCTTGAACACACAGAGACTTACCTAGCTCTGTCTACCAAGTGCTGGGACTACAAGCTTACTCCACCACTGCCCTGCTTTCCTATGGCTTGCTAATAGCTCTGACCCCCAGGCAACTTTATTTATTAACATACAAATAACATTTTAGTACAAAAGAAAATATCACCATATACCTCTATCCCTGAATTTTTTTTTCCTTAAATTTTTGGTTGAGGGCTATTAATTAGCCATTTGCACTTCTTCCTTTGAGGTGAGGCATGTCCATTCAACTCATTACCCCCATTAACTGTTTGGAGGAGGGTGGTGGTGGTGATTTTGTACAGATTCTAGATATTAATCCTCTGCTAAAGGTGCAGCTGGCAAACATGTTTTTCCTATTCTATAAGCTATCTCTTCATTCTTTAGTTTCCTTGGCTTTGTAAAAACTTTTTAATTTCATACAATCCCACCTATTAATTCTTGGGATTATTTCCTATGCTTTCTTCGCAGAAAGTCTGTGCCCATACACTGCCTATGCTTTCCTACAGCAGTTTGAAAGTGTCAGACCTTAAAGTCTTTGATCCATTTTGAATATGCACATATATATTTGTAGAGTGAGAGTTAAGGGTCTAGTTACATTCTTTTACATGTGGCTACCAGTTTCCCAAGCACAATGCTTTGAAGATGCTGCCTTTTTCCTATGTATCTTCTTGACACCCTTGTCAAAGATTAGGTGGCTGGAGCTATAGCTACGTGTGGTTTGTTTGGTGACAGGTCTTTTGGTGACCAACTCATGTTGAACTCCCAATCCTTCTGCCTCCGCCTACAAAGTGCTGGGATGACAGTGAACACCATTATGCCTGGCTTCCTATTTGTTCCTGTGTTTAAGACAGGGTATTAAACAGTAGTAGTCCAGGCTATCCTCAAACTCATGGCAATCCTTCTGCCGTAACCTCCTGACTTCTGAGATGGCAAATATGCATCATGCTTGCCCTGTGTCTCCCATTCTATTGGTCTACCTACACATTGTTTTGTGCCGGTACCACGCGGTTTTTCTTAGTATACCGCTATAATATGGTTTGAGAGGTACTATTATGGTACCTACAGCATTGCTGTTTATGATTAATTTCTTTTGTGCTCAGAGGAACTTCAGAATTTTTTCTTGTTCTGGGCAAAATGCCATTGGAATTCCTATGATGACTTCACTGAGTCTGTCGATCACGTTTGGTAATACAGTCGTTTTCACAATATTAAGTCTGCCCATTCATGAGCACAGGAGGACTTTCTATCTCCAACTACTTCCTTCAGTGACGTCTACATTATTATTATGGGGCAGTGGGTGCCACAGTGCACAGGCGGAAGTGAGAGGACAACTATGTGGAGCTGTTCTCTCCATGTGCATTTCCATGTATCCAGATGATCAGCTGAGGTCCCTAGGTTTGCATAGCAAGAGCCTTTCCCCACAGAGGTCTTGACAGCCTCAGGGTCGTCCATGTTTTAAAGTTTTTATTATAGATGTCTTTTGTTTCCTTCGTTAGGTTTATTCTAGTATTTGAGGTTTGTTTTAGTTTTCAGACAGTCTCACTGTGTAGCCCTGGAACTTGCTATAGAGACTAGACTGGCCTGGAACTCAGATCCTCCTGCCTCTCCATCCTGAGTGCTGGAATTAAAGGTATGTTCCACCACGCCCTGCTCCACCTGTAGGCTTTATCCAGTTACTTCTCTTACTGTTTTGATCAGCTCTGAGTTTACTGGGGAGTTTTTTAGGATCTTTGAACTTTTTATTTTTTTGGATATAGGGTTTTTCTCTGTGTATCCCTGGCTGTCCTGGAACTCACTCTGTAGACCAGGCTCGCTTGGAACTCAAGAGATCTACCTACCCTTACCTACTGAATGCTGGAATTAAAGGCTTTCTCCACTATGCCTGGTTCCTGGACTTAATTCCTAATTACCATCATTTTTAAATTATTTATTTTACATGTATGATGAGTGTTTTGCCTGCATGTATGTATGTACACTACATTAACATTTGGATTTCTTGCCTTAATTTTGTAGCCAGTAAACAAATATATTTGTCTTGTTTTATTTTAAGATGTTTAACATATACACCACAGTCACCACAAGGCAGACTGTTACTTGATTACTTTCCTTCTAATCCTGTCTCAAACATACATACAAAAAGCAAAACTCCCATGATTATTGGGTATGACAAAACAAGCCTGGATCCCAGCATCTGGAAGGTGACGGTAGGATGCTGAAGAATTCAAGGTCATCCTTTGCTATTCAGCAATTTCCAGGGCCAGTCTAGGGTATCTCAAAAACACAAAGCAAGCCTTGCAAACAATTTTTATTTTTAAAATTTGAAACAGAGCCTCATGTAGCCAGCCATAGGTGGACTCAAACTCATGTAGTGAAGGAACCTAGAACTTCTCATCCTCCTACCTTGCCTTCATGAAATCTAGGATTATAGGCAACCAAACCCAGAGCATCTGTATGCTAGGCACCCACTCTACCAACTGATCCACATCCTCAGGCTAGCAAACATTGTGTCTTTAATTGGTAACTTCATTTTTAAAGGATTTATTTTTTATTTGTGTGCATGTGTGTATGTAAATGTGTTTGGGTACCCTCAAACGCTGGAGACCTCAGGTCCTCCTGGAGCTCAGCAGTTGTGAGCCACCTAACATGGTGGGTGCTGGGGTAGAACGTGGGCCTCTAAAAGCAAGAGCAATATGTGTTTGTAACTGCTGAGCTAGCTCTCTCCAGCCTCCAACAATTTTTTTATTTGTTTTTTGGAGTCAAGGTGTCACTGTATAGCCTTGGCTTCCCTGTAACTCATTACACAGAGCAGGCTGGTCTCAAACTCACAGAGATCACCCTGCCTCTGCCTCCAGAGAGCTGAGATTAAAGATATGTACCACCACAACTGGCTTAAACATTTACCATTTGAATAGGTAACACATTAAGTTCTAATCAATGGACTGAGAATGTAGCTGGTGGTAGAGTACTTCTAGCATGCATGAGGCCCTGTGTACAATTTTTGCTCACTTGAATGCACACACACACACACACACACACACACACACACACACACACAC
>CABHPR010093897.1:0-12662 GCA_902168415.1 Peromyscus melanophrys
TGCCAGTACCAAGCTGTTTTTATTACTGTAGCTCTATAGTAGAGCTTGAAGTCAGGGATCGTGATGCCTCCAGAGGTTGTTTTATTGTACAGGATTCTTTTGGCTATCCTGGGTTTTCTGTTTTTCCATATGAAGCTGAGTATTATTCTTTCCAGGTCTGTGAAGAATTGTGTTGGTATTTTGATGGGGATTGCATTGAATCTGTAGATAGCTTTTGGTAAAATTGCCATTTTTACTATGTTAGTCCTGCCTATCCATGAGCATGGGAGATCTTTCCATTTTCTGACATCTTCTTCAATTTCTTTTTTCAGGGATTTAAAGTTCTTGTCATATAGGTCCTACACTTGCTTGGTTAGTGTTACCCCAAGGTATTTTATGTCATTTGTGGCTATTGTAAAGGGTGATGTATCTCTGATTTCCTTCTCAGCCTGTTTGTCAGTTGTATATAGGAGGGCTACTGATTTTTTTGAGTTGATCTTGTATCCTGCTATGTTGCTGAAGGTGTTTATAAGCTGTATCAGTTCCTTGGTTGAATCTTTGGGGTCACTCAAGTATACTATCATGTCATCTGCAAATAGGGAAAGCTTGACTTCTTCCTTTCCAATTTGTATCCCCTTAATCTCCTTATGCTGTCTTATTGCTCTGGCTAGAACTTCAAGTACTATATTGAATAAGTATGGGGAGAGCGGACAGCCTTGCCTCATTCCTGATTTTAGTGGAATTGCTTTGAGTTTCTCTCCATTTAATTTGATGTTGGCTGTTGGCTTGCTGTAAATTGCCTTTATTATGTTGAGGTATGTTCTCTGTATTCCTGATCGCTCCAAGACCTTTATCATGAAGGGGTGTTGGATTTTATCAAATACCTTTTCTGCATCTAGTGAGATGATCATGTGGTTTTTTTCTTTCAGTTTGTTTATATGGTATATTACATTGACGGACTTTCGTATGTTGAACCACCCTTGCATCCCTGGGATGAAGCCTACCTGATCATGTTGGATAATTGTTTTGATGTGTTCTTGGAGTATGTTTGCCAGTATTTTATTGAGTATTTTTGCATCAATGTTCATGAGGGAGATCGGTCTGTAGTTCTCTTTCTTTGTCGTATCCTTGTTTGGTTTAAGAATCAGGGTAATTGTAGCCTCATAGAAGGAGTTTGATAATGTTCCTTCTGTTTCTACTGTGTGGAACAATTTAGAGAGTATTGGTATTAACTCTTCTTTGAAGATCTGGTAGAATTCTGCGCTGAAACCATCTGGTCCTGGGCTTTTTTGGTTGGGAGACTTTTAATGACTGTTTCTATTTCCTTAGGGGTTATTGAACTATTTAAATAATTTATCTGGTCTTGATTTAACTTAGGTATGTGGTACCTATCTAGAAAATTATTCATTTCTTTTAGACTTTCCAGTTTTGTGGAATAGAGGTTTTTGAAGTATGACCTGATGATTCTCTGGATTTCCTCGATGTCTGTTGTTATATCTCCCTTTTCATTTCTGATTTTGTTAATCTGGATGCTCTCTCTCTGTCTTTTGGTTAGTTTGGATAAGGGCTTGTCTATCTTGTTGATTTTCTCAAAGAACCAACTCTTTGTTTCATTGATTTTTTTTTTGTATTGTTCTCTTTGTATCTATTTTATTGATTTCAGCTCTCACTTTGATCATTTCCTGGTGTCTATTCTTCCTGGGAGACTTTGCTTCTTCTTGTTCTAGAGCTTTCAGGTGTGCAGTTAAGTCACTAGTGTGAGATTTCTCCAACTTCTTTATGTGAGCATTTAGTGCTATGAATTTCCCTCTTAGCACTGCTTTCATAGTGTCCCATAGGTTTGGGTATGTGGTGTCTTCATTTTCGTTGATCTCTAGGAATTCTTTAATTTCTTTCTTTATTTCTTCCCTAACCCAATGGTGATTCAGTTGAGCATTATTCAGTTTCCATGAGATTGTAGGTTTTCTGTAGTTTTTGTTGTTGTTGAAATCTAACTTTAAACCTTGGTGGTCTGATAGAACACAGGAGGCTATTCCAATTGTTTTGTATCTGTTGAGATTTGCTTTGTGGCCAAGTATGTGGTCGATTTTGGAGAAGGTTCCATGGGGTGCTGAGAAGAAAGTATATTCTTTTCTGTTAGGATGGAATGTTCTGTAGATATCAATTAAGTCCATTTGGGTCATGACATCAGTTAAGTCCTTTACTTCTCTGTTAAGTTCCCATTTAGGAGATCTGTCCAGTGATGAAAGTGGGGTGTTGAAGTCTCCCACTATTAATGTGTGGGGTTTTATATGTGGTTTAAGCTTTAGTAGTGTTTCTTTTACATATGTGGGTGCCATTGTGTTTGGGGCATAAATGTTCAGAATTGAAACTTCCTCTTGGTGGATCCTTCCTGTGATGAATATGTAATGCCCTTCTTGATCTCTTTTGATTGATTTTAGTTTGAAGTCTATTTTGTTGGATATCAGGATGGCTACACCTGCTTGTTTCTTAAGACCATTTGATTGGAAAGTCTTTTCCCAGACTTTTATTCTTAGGTAGTGTCTGTCTTTGTATTTGAGTTGTGTTTCTTGTATGCAACAGAAAGATGGGTCCTGCTTTCGTATCCATTCTGTAAGCCTGTGTCTTTTTATAGGCGAATTAAGTCCATTGATATTAAGAGATATTAATGACCAGTGATTGTTCATTCCTGTTATTTTTTGGTGGTAGTGTGTCTGTACTTCTTATCTTTGGGGTTTACTGCTGTGGTGTTATCTATTGCCTGTGTTTTCAAGGGTGTATCTGACTTCCTTGGGCTGGAATTTTCCTTCTAGTGATTTCTATAGGGCTGGGTTTGTGGATAAGCATTGTTTAAATCTGGCTTTGTCTTGGAATGTCTTGTTCACTCCGTCTATGATGATTGAAAGTTTTGCTGGGTATATTAGTCTAGGCTGGCATCCATGGTCTCTTAGTGTCTGCATTACATCTGCCCATGTTCTTCTGGCTTTCAAAGTCTCCATTGAGAAATCGGGTGTTATTCTGATGGGTTTGCCTTTATGGGTCACTTGGCCTTTTTCCTTTGCTGCTCTTAATATTCTTTCTTTATTCTGTATGTTTAATTGTTTAATTATTATGTGGCGAGGGGACTTTTTTGGGGGGTCTAGTCTGTGTGGTGTTCTATAGGCTTCTTGTATCTTCATTGGCATTTCCTTCTTTAAGTTGGGAAAGTTTTCTTCTATGATCTTGTTGAATATATTTTCTGCACCTTTAAGTTGGTATTCTTCTCCTTCTTCTATCCCTATTATTCGTAGGTTTGGTCTTTTCATGGTGTCCCAGATTTCTTGGACATTTTGGGTCATGACTTTGTTGACTTTAGTGTTTTCTTTGACTGATGAATCTATTTCTTCTACCGTATCTTCAACGCCAGAGATCGTCTCTTCCATCTCTTGCATTCTGTTGGTTATACTTGCGTCTGAAGTTCCTGATCGTTTACTTAGATATTCTATTTCCAGCATTCCCTCTGTTTGTGTCTTCTTCATTTTTTCTATTTCCCTTTGCAGGTCTTGGACCTGTTTCATTGCTTTTTCATGGCTTTCTTTCAGTGCTTTATTGTTTTCTTCCAGGACTTTATTGTTTTCTTCTAATTTAATTGTCCTTTCCTCTAGGTTTTTACAGGGTTCTTGCCATTTTTTTGTCTGTTCCTCTATATAAGCCTCTACCTTCTTCATGATGTTATTCATAAGGCTGTTTTCTTCTGTTTCTTCCAATTTTTGATGATCAGCTCTAGATGTTGGAGGAGGGCTAGGTTCTGGTGATGCAGTATTGCTCTTCATTTTGTTGTATGTACTTCTGCCTTGTCGTCTGCCCATCTCCTTGTGTTCGATCTTGGTCTTATTGGTGCACTTGGTGCAGAAAGAGCTGACAGATTCGGGAAGTCTCTCTCTCTTGTCCAGATGGGACTCTCTTGTCCAAATGGGAAGTCCGAGGCAGATTGGGATCTCTTGTCCAGATAGGAAGGCCGAAGCAGGATGGGAGCTATTGTCCAGATGGGAAGTCTGAGGCAAGATGGCAGCTCTTTGTACAGAAGGGAAGTCCGGGGCAGGATGGGAGCTGGGGGCCGGACTCTAAGTCTCAGGAAGCGGCGGGGGTCTCCGGGGATGATGGACTTGGGGGCAGGGCTTGGAGACTGCAAGGGATCTTGGAGAAGGGGGGCCTTCCCGGTAGGGCTGGGGGTAGAAGGGAGCCTGCCTGCTGGCCAGAAGCTGGGGCCAAGGTGGGCAGGTCTTCCCAGGGGTGGCTGGTGCCCAGGAATGGGGTCTAGGGTGAGGGCGGGCACTCACCTTTGTCCAGAAACTATGCTGGCCTCTTAATGTTTAATAACTAGTAATGAGGCTAATCCCTGGAGATAACTGATTCTCCCTTTCTGAGCAGTCATTAATTGCTTTTAGCTCTTCATGTAAATGTGGAATCTTGCAATATATCTCCAATCCACCTTGACATGTCAATTGGTGTTTTCATTGTACAGGTCTTATTTGGGCAACCATATTCTGGAGAGTTCATGGGTGCAGTTTTCCTGTCATACCCAGAAGGCACAATCATGAAGCAGATATCCTTGTCCTCTGTCTTTTGTAATCATCTGTTCTCTCTTCTATAAATTTCCCTAGACTTTAGGTATAGAGATTATATTATAGTTGTATTAGTTGGGTATGGCCACCTCACAGTCAATTGTTCTCTGAATTTTGACCAGTTGGATCTTTCTGAAATGGTCTCTGTCTGCTTCAAAACAAGATTCTTTGATGAGTGTTGAGAAGTACATTTACTACTGGCTAAATGGAAGTATTTATAATACAGTTAGAAATTATCCTGGTTTAGGTAAGTGCATCTTCTGTGTTCAATGACCACAAAAGCCATGTATAGTTGGTTATTTGTTGTACCAGGCATGAATTTCCTCATATTGAGTGGGACTTAAGTCCAACTATGTACACAGCTGTTGGTTATCCCTAAGGTATAAGTGCCACCATTAAATCTCTAGGATAACTTGCCATTCTTGTTATTATTTGTGATTCATGATCATTAAATCTGTGTAGGTATTGTAACTGCTTTTCTTCCTTGGTAGATTCTGTAGCACCTTCTGGAACTATAAGAGAAAGTCCTTAGGGTAGCGGCTTCCAGTTTTGTTGAAATTTCATTCCTCCAAATCCTGTGTCAGAAGTGAGTGGTCTCTTAAGAGATAGGGTCTTATTTCCAATTACTGGGAGGCAATTAAAGGCAATAACAATAGTCTACTGTTATGGGAATTGCTTGGATTGCCACATACCAACAAACCAGAATATGAAAATAGAACTATATAATGAGAATTGCTGGATAAAACTCAAACTGAAATTATTATGGGAATTAAAACCTCATAAAATTAAAATCCTTAGTGGAATATCTCATCAATTGAGTAGATATCAAAGAAATCAGAGTATCAAGTCTAGAAGACAGGTAGTTGAAATGAATTGTTAATTAAGATTAGTGAGAAAATTCTAAAACTACGTGAGCTATCAGAACATGAAAGAGTTAGGGTCACAATGAGAAAACCCACATAAGAATAGCATGCAAAGAGTAAAAAATGTTTTCAATAAAATCATAGAGGAAAAAAGTTCAAACATAGATCAAGAAATACTTAACAAAGCATAAGAAGCTTATAGAGCAATAAATAAACAAGAATAGGAAATAAACTCTTCATTATGTATTATGTTTTAATATGACAAAATAAAGGACTAGAAACCTACAAAGCAGATAATTCAAATCACTTACAAAGGATGATCCATCAGGAAAACAACTGATTGTTCTACAGACACTTTTAAACCAGAAAGGCCTGGTCAGATGTAGCTCAAATTCTTCAGGGTCATACTGTTGACCTAGACTGTGTATTCATGAACCTTTCTATTAATATTGAAGGAGAAGTAAAATATTCCATGATACAACCTGATAGAAGGATTTATGACTACTGAGCCAACGCTATAGAGGACACCAGAAGGAGTCCATTCAGTGTGAAGAGAATGAAAATCACATGCAAGACATCACAGGGATAAATAAACAGTACCAGCCCAGTCATATCTAAAATGCAATATCAACAAAACAATAGGAATTCAAACACATCTTTCAATAGTAACTCTGAGCATTAATGGTCTTGATTCCCTTACAAAAAGACAAAGACAAGTAGATTGGTTTAGAAAATAAGGGTCTGTCTTTTGCTGCCTACAAGTTATATACCTTTACATCAATTATACACACTATCTTGAGGTCAAAGAATGGGAAATACATTCCAAGCAAGTGGAACTAGGAAACAAGTAGGTGTAAATATTCTAATGTCTAATGGAACAAGTTTCAAACCATAAATGTCCAAAAGAGATAAATTAATGTCATTTATTCTCATTAAATGAACAAATCACCAAGAGTATATTATAGTTCTGAAGGTAGTCACCATCAGAAAAGAAATATCAGTAAATATAAAATCACAGATTAATCCAACACAGTGAGGGTGGGAGATTCCCATAGTTCACCGCCACAAATAGACTGTTCATGCTAATGAAAACCTAACAAAAAAGGATGGATGAAATGACACCGTATTTCAGTGATCTATCAGACATCAACAGAGTATTGTTTTTGTCATTTTAATTTCATTTTTTACTTTTGTATATTTCATTCATGTCTACAAATTAAATATGATAACATCTACCCCCACATTTTCCCCTTTCTACAACTCCCGCATGACCCTCTGAACATACCCCACATTACAACTTAATGTACATTTTTTAAACCCACAAAGTCCACTTAGAGCTGCCCATAATTGAGTAGGTATGTGGCCTTTTCTGATTTATTCTTATAACAAATAAATTGATACAAAATAGCAAAGAAATTCAATGTCTTCATCAAGTATCTAAGATCACCAGGAAAAAGAAATTCTGAGGAGAAACACATGTAAAAATTGCATACCTCCTTCTTATTAAAAACACCTTAAGGGAGTACAGATTTGACTATTGAGACTATGGGTGAGAATCATTAATATCATTTTAGATAAAAAAATATTTACAGGTAATGTTGCTTATCTATAATTATCTCTCTGTCTATTTAACTGTTTTCAATCTGCAAAATGTAAATGGAAAAACTTAACTGAACTGTGAAAATTTGAAAAAGTTTCAAAAACAACAAAGCTGTTCTTAGAGTAAAGGCAAATATTTTCTTACTCTTATGGTCATGGTGAATATACATATGTTATATTATGTGTGTTATATAATTCACATATATGATATATGTGTGTATAAATGAACATATATAACACATGTATATTCACATATATGTATGTGTAGGTAATATACATGTAGGAGAGATTCTGCATACACATATTCAGTTCATCCATAATCATTTAAATTTCACAAACACCAAAACAGATTTGACATTTTAAAATAATTTATCATAGCATAGGTGGAGGGATTTTCAAACATATCCCAGCATAAGTCAGAGCTTACTGATGGAGAATGTGTCAAAAGCTTCAACAAGTGAATCAATGTAAGATCTCTGTGTTCTAGGTGGAAGTCATTGAAGGTGTCATTCAATATTGATGACAGGATTTTTGACCGAGATCTATTTTGGACTAGCTCTTTTGATAAACTCTCTGACATAATAGGTATTGGCTTCTTGACCTATGTCATAGACATCTGAAAGTAGAGATGAAATGTTAATCACTGAGCTACATATATAGGCTGTCTGTTCACTCAGTGGCACGAACAATGTCTCTGAAGAGTAATCCTGAAAAATACAAACTCAGTTGAAAGACTCTATTATCAAACTCTGACTTCCTGTCTTTCTATAGCTATGTGCCTGATGATATTCAGAAACACAAAATTATAATCATGGGGTGCTGAAGGATGAAATAAACTTAAGTTTTGAAAATTGATGACCTGAGCAAATAGCATTCATTTCTGAAACTCACTCCTCGTAACTGTGAAATTTGTCTTATTTACCTGACTTTAATTGGGAAAAAAATGTTTTCTAATGAGTGCTTTTGCCTTTTCCATTCCCATAAGAAAAATAAAGATAAGTCACAAATGCCTTAGAAGAAAATATTATTACTGCATTAATGGAACAATTTATGCACAAAAGTACATGAGAACAAGAAACTTTGAATAAATATGGTCATAGGGGAAGAACAGTAAATAGCACTAAATTAGTTATTCACTTATCACAGAAATATATGCTTTAGAGTGGAGCAATTACTTAAATATACAAGAATAGGTTTTTTCATTCAATAAGAACTGACTTGATTTTAGTCCTACTCTAAGGATTTCACTATTCTTTATTCTGTTGTCCCTGATTACAAATGAGTAAGCACTTAAAAGTTCATATCATCTTCAACACTGACTGTCCACAAGTGGACAATAAAGTTCTTCCTCCCTGCAGGTCACTAACCTTATTGGACTTTACCTCCATGCATTTACTTGATGTGGCTTTGTCATATCTTCAGACATTTTAACCACTGATATATTTCTCTTTTGGAGTCTGTGTCACTAAAGGAGTTTCTAGATTATTTTCCTGACTTTAGTTTCAACTCAGGTTTTTTTCCCCCTAAAATCTGCAGTGTACTAACACTTGAGTGTTTAGTTTTAGTGTGGTATGCATACATAGTTTTATCACTATTCTGACTGCTGGAAAGTTTTATTTTTCCACTGATTAGCATCCACTGCATTTCTTAAATCTCAAATCTTAAAAGGCAGCATCTCACTAGGCACTGGAAAAAAGTATTCTTTGGTCTTTCCTTGGACTACTTTCATAATCTATGGCAATTTCACAATTTACATATGTGGCTCTAGTTTCTATTTATTTTCATTGCAATTCTATAACTTATTAATTAGTAAATGAATAATAAAAGTAATGGCATCCACATTACCAGAAAATAATTTTATAATATTAAAATTAGTTATAATTACAATTGATAAGAATATGCTGAAAATAATTATCTTACAGGTATTTAAAACTACATTGGCATAAAGCCTAATCTCAATTTACTCTGGAAAGATAATTGAATAAAAGACCAAAAAGAATGCTCATTTGTCACAAATTAATATTTAAAAAGTCTTTTAGATACCTTTAGGGAGGATTTCTTCATTTCTTTTTAATCTGGGAGAGATGAGAGCAGTAAGATGACCTGCCTTGTTACAATAGCCCAGTGCAGAATCTGCAACAAAGAGACTTGAACTAAAACAGACAAAACAGAATAGTCATCCCACTAATATACACTCTGAAGTTTGAACGTGTTAAAAGTCTAAGTCCTCACATTTCTATTGGGATAATAAAAATATTTTAAAGCTACAAACAGAAAGATTTCTGGTTTTAGATTCAGGACTACATCAGTCATTCTCAAATTCCTGAAGATACAACTCTCCATGCTGTGTTTTTAACCTGATATACTATTTCTCAACTTTACATAAAATATAAGATGCTACTAATTACCAGACACACTTTAAAGTGAAAGGAAAACAAAGAAGCAAACAAAAAATAAGTTTCTATGCCAACTATGAAACTATAGCTAAAGTAATGATTAATAAGACCTTGTAAGCTGTCCCAAGAATGGACAAACCATTACATAGAACATAAAAGAGCACCCTGGGAGAAACATGTGAATATGTGACATTTTCATTGAATTTAATACCATATATTTGAAAAAAGAGGAAATGATGACATTACAAACAAAATTCTCTGATCACAAACTTTATACTGTCCTCTTACAAATAAGAATAGTTTCTAAGGAAGAAAAAAGTCAAATACCCTCATGAGAAAAGGAGAGAAAGAAATGTTTTAGAGATATACAAATGTGGTAAGCAAAAAGGAATGCTTAACTGCAACCACTAAAATTAGAATTTTCAACCAACCAACTACAGACATGACCAGCACATGTAAACTTCATACCAACAACATATTTGGAAAGCATTAAACTAGGATAACTTCTATATAGAATATGTAAATAAGGTATGCATGTACATGAAATGATGAATTTTATTTTTTAAAAAAAGGCATTAGCAGAGCCTCCTCTAAGGGAAAAGAAAACATCTAAATAGTCCTCAGAGTATGAGAAAGAAGGGATGAAGAGATTCCTCAGAAGTTAAGAGAACTGGCTGCTTTTTCAGAGAACCTGGGTTCAATTGCCACCACCCACACGGTGGCTCACAAACTGTATTAACTCCTGTTATATTGTATAGAACATTGTCATCTGGTCCCCATGGGTACATGTATGTACACAGTGCACAGACACATGTTCAGAAAAACCACATAGACATACAATTTTTAAATGACAATACATATTAATCTATCATTAAACTATAAGTTAAAACTACGTTGTAATCAAAGACAGTATTTACAAAATAATAAAAAGGAAATGAACAGGTTTTTCTATATAAAAAATTTGGCATTCAAAATAGTTTAAGGGAGTTTTTTTAAGTTAACATTTTTAATATTATTTATAAAATTTAAGAGTAAGTTTTGTATAATACAGAACTTTAAAATCATGGTTTTAGATTTCTATCATTCTTGTAGTTTCCAAATTTTAGGAGTTTTTATATAATCTGAACCCTTGAATGGAAGCTGAGTTTATGGTAACCAGATAACTTGGGCTACCAACTCTATTGAACAAAGGGCCAGTCCAGCCTTCCTGCAGGGTACATGGTAACTGAATCAACATGTATCTGTAATAAAACTGCAAACAAATGCTCTAGGGAATGAAGTTTTTACTGTGTAAATACCTCAGTATACACTGAATGTGATGTAACTCAACTCCATGTGGAGGGGCCATCAAGTACCCATCTGGAAGCCATCCACACCACACTCAGTACATCCTTCTATTGTACATAAATACAATTACTTCTGTCAGCATGGAACTCTTCTGATTTCTGTGACAATCTTTATTGAACTTGCTAACCTAAATGAGGTCATAGGAATTTCTGGATTTATGGCTAAGTTGATAAGAGATGTGGGGAAGTTGCAAACCCTTAAATTTGTGAGTAGTGTCTGAAATAGTAATACTGTTGTTGAAGATAATCTCTCTATTTTATGACATATTCACTAATTCTAAATAATCAGAATAAAAACTATGTTGTAATAAAGCATACATAGACTATGGCTCAGCAATTACATTTTTTGAGAAATATTTGCATATATGCAGCTTTCTTTCAACTTGCTAGAATCAACATCAAGAGAGATTTCCCTGCTATTTGCTCAGGTCATCAATTTTCAAAACTTAAGTTTATTTCGTCCTTCAGCACCCCATTATATGTTATGTAAACAAACATTAGAAAGTTGAGTACAAATAACTGAAATTTTACATAAGGCCCATTTCAAAACAGGAGAACTCCAGAAATGTGTTTTCTACTTTCATAAGAAAGTATGATCCTGTAATCACTTAAATTATTACTTAAGCAATTAACTACTGCTATAAAAGTTAAAGTTCAACTTGCCACATAAGCACACAATGCCAATATTATAGCATTTAATATGATTAAGTAAACATTTTCACAAAGTAATGATGTGGACATTATTTTTTTAGATCAGGCTGAGAAGTATAAATAAATAAATGGAAATCTTTCAAAACAACTTCTTTTTATAGCTTATCACTCATTTTGGTAGCTATTATGATCTTGACTTTGATTTTGTTTTATATTATTTATCTCAAACTTCCCCAGCATTATTTTTCAGGTCAAATCTTTTTTCAAAACCTGACAATAGTGAATTTAAATTATTTTATTTTCTCTATTTCTCAAACTTTGTATAATTAAGACTATTCTATTCTTTAAAACAAGCTTCAATGTAGAGTCTAGGATTGTATGTAAAGAGAGTTTGTGAGTCATTGTGAACAGTGAATGAGAATCCTCATTCATCAGGTCTGAGGAATGACCTAAGTATCTGTGCTTGATAAATGCTCTGAAAATATTGATGTTAAGTACAATTTATATATATATATATATATAATTGTGTGTGTATGTGTGTATGTATAAATATATAGTATATAAATATATATTCCCTAATTTATGTATCTATATTCTGCACATATTTCTATTGATGATCATCATTCTTTAGAAAATATCCATACAATAGTTTCTGATTTTTCGGCAACAGAATCTCGTCCTATAGCCTTGGCTGGTATTAAACTCGGGTGCCCCCCCTGCCTCATAGTCATGAGTGCTTAGACAACAATCATGCAGCGTCATTTTGGCCATTCTATGTCAGTAATTGTCTCAGTGAGGGTTACTATGGTAACCCTCTCTGTGATGAGACACCATGTTCAAGAAAGTTTGAGAGAAAAGGAGTTATTTGCCTTATATGTCCACATCACTATTCATTTTGAAGGAAGTCAGGGCAGGAACTCAAACAGGGCATGAACCTTGAGGCAGGAGCTGATGCAGAGACCATGGAGAAGTGCTGCTTACTGGCTTGCTTACCATGGCTTGCTCAATCTGCTTTGTTATAGAACCGAGATCCACCAGCCCCGGGATGGCACCACCCACAATAGATTGGGCCGATCCCCATAGATCAATAATTAAGAAAATGATCTAAAGAAAATGAGGCATTTTCTCAGTTGAGGTTCTCTCCTTTCAGATGCCTCTAGTTTTTGTCAAGTTGACATATACCTAGCCAGCACGGTAATACTTAACTCTGAAATAAAGTAATTC
>CABHPR010093898.1:0-20240 GCA_902168415.1 Peromyscus melanophrys
AAAGCAAGGAAGGTCATGCAAAGTTCAAGACACAGCTGTCCGGAGTCGGTCCCCAACATCACCTGGCCAACTTCTCAGCTGGTCTTGTTTCCTCAGACTGGAAGCTTCTGTGTCCTCATATTGGAATGGCTGTCAGCTGAATTGTGCTGCTAGAAGTCTGAAAGCTTAACCAGCCAAATGCTTCTCCAGGCCAAATGCTTCTAGTTTCTGGTCCTCACGCCTTATATACCTTTCTGCTTTCTACCTCCACTCCCTGGGATTAAAGGCTCACTTTCTGGGATTAAAGGCATCTGTCACCATGCCTGGCCATTTCCAATGTGGCCTTGAACTCACAGAGATCCAGAGGGATTTCTGTCTCTGGAATGCTAGGATTAAAGGCATGTGCTACCACTGCCTATTCTCATGTTTAATATTGTGGCTGTCCTGTTCTCTGACCCCAGATAAGTTTATTAGCATACACAATATTTTGGGGAACACAATACCACCACAGTCTTTGGGGAGATTGATTCCCAATTTTCTAAGAAAGCGCCATATTGATTTCCAAAGTGGTTTTACAAGCTTGCATTCGCACCAGCGGTGGAGGAGAGTTCCCCTTGCTCCACATCCTCTCCAGCTTTTGCTGTCTTCAGTGTTTTTGATCTCCGCCATTCTGACAGGGTTAAGGTGCCATCTCAGTGTCATTTGGATTTGCATTTCCCTGATGATTAGGGATGTTGAGCAATTCCTTAAATGTCTTTCAGCCATTTTTGTTTCCTCTGTTGAGAATTCTCTGTTTAGTTCTATAGCCCATTTCTTAATTGGACTGTTGGGCATTTTGATGTCTAATTTCTTGAGTTCTTTATATATTCTGGATATTAGTCCTCTGTCAGATGTGGGGTTGGTGAAGATCTTTTCCCATTCTGTAGGCTGTAGCTTTGCCTTGTTGACCGTATCCTTTGCTCTACAAAAGCTTTTCAGTTTCAAGAGATCCTATTGATTGATTGTTTCTCTCAGTGTCTGTGCTACTGGTGTTATATTTAGGAAGTGATCATCTATGTCAATGCATTCAAGACTACTTCCTACTTTCTCTTCTATCAGGTTCAGAGTAACTGGATTTATGTCGAGGTCTTTGATCCACTTGGATTCAAGTTTTGTGCATGGTGACAGATATGGATCTATTTGCAGCCTTCTACACGTTGACATCCAGTTATACCAGCACCATTTGTTGAAGATCTTCTTTCTTCCATTGTACAGTTTTGGCTTCTTTATCAAAAATTATATGTTCATAGGTGTGCAGATTAATGTCAGGGTCTCCAATTAGATTCCATTGGTCCACATATTGGTTTTTATGCCAGTACCAAGCTATTTTTACTATTGTAGCTCTATAGTAGAGCTTGAGGTCAGGGATCGTGATGCCTCCATAGGTTGTTTTATTGTACAGGATTCTTTTGGCTATTCGGGGTTTTTTATTTTTCCATATGAAGTTGAGTATTGTTCTTTCCAGGTCTGTGAATTAATGTGTTGGCATTTTGATGGGGATTGCATTGAATCTGTAGATGGCTTTTGGCAAGATTGCCATTTTTACTATGTCAATCCTGCCTATCCATGAGCCTGGGAGATCTTTCCATTTTCTGACATCTTCTTCAATTTCTTTTTTCAGGGACTTGAAGTTTTTGACATATAGGTCCTTCACTTGCTTAGTTAGAGTTACCCCAAAGTATTTTATATCATTTTTGGCTATTGTAAAGGATGATGGTTCTCTGATTTCCTTCTCAGCCTGTTTGTCAATTGTATATAGGAGGGCTACTGATTTTTTTTGCGTTGATCTTATATCCTGCTATGTTGCTGAAGGTGTTTTTACGCTGTATCAGTTCCTTGGTTGAATTTTTGGGGTCACTCATGTATACTATCATGTCATCTGCAAATAGGGAAAGCTTGACTTCTTCCTTTCCCATTTGTATCCCTTTAATCTCCTTATGTTGTCTTATTGCTCTGGCTAGAACTTGAAGTAGTATATTGAATAAGTATGGGGAGAGTGGACAGCCTTGCTTTGTTCCTGATTTTAGTGGAATTGCTTTGAGTTTCTTACCATTTAATTTGATGTTGACTGTTGGCTTGCTGTAAATTGCCTTTATTATGTTGGGGTATGTTCCCTGTATTCCTGATCACTCCAAGACCTTTATCATGAAGGGGTGTTGGATTTTGTCAAATGCCTTTTCTGCATCTAGTGAGATGATCATGTGGTTTTTTTCTTTGAGTTTGTTTATATGGTGTATTACATTGACAGACTTTCATATGTTGAACCACCCTTGCATCCCTGGGATGAAGCCTACTTGATCATGGTGGAAAATTGCTTTTATGTGTTCTTGGAGTCTGGTTGCCAGTATTTTATTGAGTATTTTTGCATCAACGTTCATTAGGGAGATCGGTCTGTAGTTCTCTTTCTTTGTTGTATCCTTGTTTGGTTTAGGAGTCAGGGTAATTGTAGCCTCATAGAAGGAGTTTGGTAATGTTCCTTCTGCTTTTATTGTGTGGAACAATTTAAAGAGTATTGGTATTAACTCTTCTTTGAAGATCTGGTAGAATTCTGTGCTGAAACCATCTGGTCCTTGGCTTTTTTTGGTTGGGAGACTTTTAATGACTGTTTCTATTTTCTTAGGGGTTATTGGACTATTTAAATAGTTTATCTGGTCTTGATTTAACTTAGGTATGTGGTACCTATCCAGAAAATTATCCATTTCTTTTAGATTTTCCAGTTTTGTGGAGTAGAGGTTTTTGAAATATGACCTGATGATTCTCTGGATTTCCTCATTGTCTGTTGTTATGTCCCCCTTTTCATTTCTGATTTTGTTGATTTGGATGCTCTCTCTCTGCCTTTTGGTTAGTTTGATAAGTGCTTGTCTATTTGTTGATTTTCTAAAAGAACCAACTCTTTGTTTCATTAATTTTTTGTATTGTTCTCTTTGTTTCAATTTTATTGATTTCAGCTCTCAATTTGATAATTTCCTGGCGACTATTCTTCCTGGGAGACTTTGCTGCTTCTTGTTCTAGAGCTTTCAGCTGTGCTGTTAAGTCACTAGTGTGAGATTTCTCCAACTTCTTTATGTGGGCATTTAGTGCTATGAATTTCCCTCTTAGCACTGCTTTCATAGGGTCCCATAAGTTTGGCTATGTGGTTAATTCATTTACATTGATCTCTAGGAAGTCTTTAATTTCTTTCTTTATTTCTTCCTTAACCCATTGGTGATTCAGTTGAGCATTATCAGTTTCATGAGATTGTAGGTTTTCTGTAGTTTTTGTTATTGTGGAAATCTAACTTTATACCATGGTGATCTGATAGAATGCAGGAGGTTATTCCAATTGTTTTATGTCTGTTGAGATTTGCTTTGTGGCCAAGTATGTGGTCGATTTTAGAGAAGGTTCCATGGGGTGCTGAGAAAAAAGTATATTTTTTTTGTTAGGATGGAATGTTCTGTAGATATTGATTGAATCCCTTTGAGTCATAACATCAGTTAAGTCCTTTATTTTTCTGTTAAGTTTCGATTTGGTTGATCTGTCCAGTGGTGAAAGTGGGGTGTTGAAGTCTCCCACTATTAATATGTGTTTTTTTTTCCGTGATTTAAGCTTTAGTAATGTTTCTTTTACATATATGATTTTTACATGTCCCTTGTGTTTGGGGCATAATTGTTCAGAATTGAAACTTCATCATGGTGGATCTTTCCTGTGATGAGTATGTAATGCCCTTCTTGATCTCTTTTGATTGATTTTAGTTTGAAGTCTATTTTGATGGATATTAAGATGGCTACACCTGATTGCTTCTTAAGACCATTTGACTGGAAAGTCTTTTCCCAACCTTTTATTCTTAGGTAGTTTCTATCTTTCAATTTGAGGTATGTTTCTTGTATGCAGCAGAAAGATGGGTCTTGCTTTTGTATCCATTCTGTTAGCTTGTGTCTTTTCATAGGTAAATTAAGTCCACTGATATTAAGGGATATTAATGACCAGTGATTGTTCATTCCTGTTATTTTTTGTTGGTAGTGTGTGTGTACTTCTCTTCTTTGGGGTTTACTGCTGTGGTGTTATCTATTGCCTGTGTTTTTGAGGGTGCATCTGACTTCCTTAGGTTGGAATTTTCCTTCTAGTGCTTTCTGTAGGGCTGAGTTTGTGAATAAGTATTGTTTAAATCTGGCTTTGTCTTGGAATATCTTGTTCACTCCATCTATGATGATTGAAAGTTTCCATGGTCTCTTAGTGTCTGCATTACATCTATCCAGGTCCTTCTGCCTTTCAGTGTCTCCATTGAGAAGTTGGGTTTTATTCTGATGGGTTTCCCTTTATAAGTCACATGGCCTTTTTCCTTTGCTGCTCTTAATATTCTTTCTTTATTCTGTGTTTAGTTGTTTAATTGTTATGTGGTGAGGGGACTTTTTTGGGGGGTCTAGTCTGGTGTTCTATAGGCTTCTTGTATCTTCATAGGCATTTCCTTCTTTAAGTTGGGAAAGTTTTCTTCTATGATCTTGTTTAATATATTTTCTGTGCCTTTGAGTTGGTATTCTCCTTCCTCTATCCCTATTATTCATAGATTTGGTCTTTTCATGTTATCCCAAATTTCTTGGACCTTTTAGGTCATGACTTTGTTGGCTTTAGTGATTTCTTTGACTGATGAATCTATTTCTTCTGCTGTATCTTCAACGCCAGTGATCCTCTCTTCCATCTATTGCCTTCTGTTGGTTATACTTGCATCTGAAGTTCCTGTTCGTTTACTCAGATTTTCTATTTCCAGCATTCCTTCTGTTTGTGTTTTCTTCATTTTTTCTATTTCCCTTTTCAGGTCTTAGACTGTTTCCCTCATCTCTTTCATTGCTTTTTCATGATTTTCTTTCAGGGATTTATTGTTTTCTTCTCCTTTATTTGTCCTTTCCTCTAGTTTTTATAGCATTTTTCCCACTTTTTCTTTGTCTGTTCCTCCATTTAATTTTTGATTTCTTCTTTATAAGCCTCTAGCATCTTTATGATGTTATTCATAAGGTTGCTTTCTTCTGCTTCTTTCATTTTGTGATATCCAGGTCTTGCTGGTGGAGGAAGGCTAGGTTCTGGTGATGCTGTATTGCTCTTCATTTTGTTGTATGTACTTCTGCCTTGACATCTGCCCATCTCCTTGTGGGTTCATTCTTGGTCTTATCAGTGCTCTTGGTCCAGTCAGAGCGGACAGATTCAGGAAGCCTCTCTCTGGTCCAGATGGATGCCCTGGGCTGGATGGGAGCTGGAGGTTGGTCTCTGAGTCTCAGGCAGTGGCTGGGGTCTCTGCTGGATGGATGTGGGGGCAAGGTGTAGCAATTGCAGGGTTTGCCGAGTGGGGGGTCTTGGAGAAGAGGAACTTTCAGGGGGGGGTCCTGCCTGATGGCCAGAACCTGGGGCCATGTTGGGCAAGTCTTCCTTGGAATGGCTGGTGCTCATGGATGGGACCTAGTGGCAGGCCTCCCTAGGTATGACCTCAGGCACACACCTCTGATCCAGATGGGAGCTCAGGGTGGGATGGGAGATGGGGGCTGGTCTGTAAGTCTCAGGAAGTGGCTGAGGTCTCAGGTGGATGGGCGTGGGGGCAGGGCATGGAGATTGCAGGGTCTGCCTGGGGTCTTGGAAAAGGGAAACCTTCCCTTGGGATGGCTAGAACCTGAGGCCAAGTTGGGCAGGTCTTCCCCATAATGGCTGGTGTTCAGGGATGGGACCTAAGGGCAGGCCTCCCTGGGTATGACCCCAGGCACTTACCTCTGGTCCAGATGTGAGTTCAGGGCTGGATGGGAGCTGGGTGCTGGTCTCTAAGTTTCAGGAAGTGGCTGGGGTCTCGGGCCAATGGGTGTAGGGGCAGGACATGGAGATTTTAGGGTCTGCCAGGTGGGGGGGTCTTGGAGCAGGGGAACCTTCCCAGTGGGGGTATGGGGGTCCTGACCAATGGCCAGAACCTGGGGCCAAGTTAGGCAGGTCTTCCCCGGAATGGCTGGTGCCCAGGAATGGGACCTAGGGGCAGGCATCTCTGGGTATGACCCCAGGCAGACTCCAGATGGGAGCTCAGGGCCAGATTGGAGCTGGGGGCTTGTCTCTGAGTCTCAGGAATTGGCAGGGGTCTTGGGCAGATGGGTGTGGGGGCAGGGCATGGAGATTGCAGGGTCTCCCAGGGGGTTTGGAGGAGGGGAACCTTGGGGGGGGGTGTTCTGCCCGATGGCCAGAACCTGGGGCCAAGTTGGGCAGGTCTTCCCCAGAATGGCTGGTGCCCAGGGATCTCATTTGAGATTTTTAATTACTATCATTTTCTTGGAGCATTCCCACAACAAAAAATGTATTTTCAATGTATAAACATTACATTTTTATGAGATATAGTTTAACTCTCTATTCAGAAAGCATTTTAATATACTTCTTGGCAAAGGATAACCCATGTACATCATTAGAGAGTATTTGCCATAACACTAGGGACATTGCTGGTAATTTGCAAACTTTCATTAGTAGCAGTGTAACACAAATCTCTAAACAATTTTATTAAATAAAAACTCAGGGGAGCCAGGTCTTGGGGTATATGCTGAAAAATCAGAGAAGCAGAACAAGCCACAGCTAACCTCACTTTGTGAACTTCTCAGCTGATCCTGTTTCGTCAAATTTGAAGCCTCTGTGTCTTTATCTGAATGTATCTCAGAGGAACTGCTGCTAAAAGCCCAAAGCTTAACAAGCCTAGTTCTTGGTCCTTGTATACCTTTATGCTTTCTGCCATCACTTCCTAAGGTTAAAGGTGTGTGTCACCATGCCTGGCATTTTCCAGTGTGACCCTGAAATCACAGAGATACAGATGGATCTCTGACTCCCAAGTGATAGGATTAAAGGTGGATGTGTCACCATTTTATGGCCTCTATGTCTGTCTAGTGGCTGTTCTGTTCTCTGACCCCTGATAAATTTATTAGTGTGCACAATACATTGGGGGGACACAATATCACCACACAGCAGAGTTCAATTTGATGTTCAAATATTTGTTGTGCAAGATCTTTAATCTAAGGATATTTTGTCCAAGAAGATTCACATTAATTATTAATTCTAGTAATATTTAAAAATTGAAAGAACATTTTGGAGAATAATTTAATATTTTCACTTTTATTAAACATAGATTCTTTTACAATACACTAAAATCTGAATGCACTTTTCCCTCCCTCTCTTCTTCTCAATTCCCACTATCCTCCTGTCCTATTTGAGTTCACTCACTTGCTGTCTCTCATTAGAAAAAAAACAGGCTTCTAAGAGTTAACAGTATATTATAACAAAATAAAATAAATAAAACAAAAATCATCATATTAAAGTTGGATAAGAAATGCCAACAAAAAAAATAAAGTGTCCCAAGTGTAGGTATGTGAATCAGACAACCTCTTGTGCAAACATTCAGAAATCCCATAAAACTACTAAACTGAAACTTATAGTAAATGTACTGAGGACTTGGTGGAGATCCTTGCAAGCCATAGTCGCTTTCACTATACTTGTCTCTCAGTTTAATTTTTTAAAAAACTTTTCTTTTCTTTTTTATTATTAAGAAAATTTTTATTCATTTTACATACCAACCACAAATATCCCCTCCTGTCTCCCACCCCACAGCCTTCCCCACAACCGACCTCCAATTCCCACCTCTTCCAAGTCATGGTCTCCCAAGAGGAGTCAGCAGATCCTGGTACATTCAGTTGAAGCAGGTCCAAGTCCCTCACCCCTGAACCAAGAATGTGCAAGGTTTCATACCTTAGGCACTGGGCTTCAAAAAGCCCACTCATGCACCAGGGACAGATCCTGATCCCCACTGTGGGATGTTCTCTATGCCTTGAATGTATTTTACTCTGATTGGTTGATTAATAAAATGTTGATTGGCCAGTAGCCAGGCAGGAATTATAGGTAGAATAAGCAGACAAGGAGAATTCTGGGAAGAAGAAGGCTGAGTTAGGAGATGCCAGCCACTGTCTAGGGAGCAGCATTTAATGGCACATAGGTAACATAAAGCCACTGAACATGTGACAACATATAGATTAACAAAAATGGGTTGAGTTTAAGTGAAAGAGCAAGTCAGCAGTAGGCCTGAGCTAATGGCTGAGCAGTTTTAATTAATATAAGCCTCTGTGTGTTTACTTGGGTCTGAGTGGCTACAAACTGGTTGTGACACAGAAAAACTTCAGTTATAAATGGCACCCACACATGGGGCAAGAGTTTCCACCTAAAACCTTAGAAAGCTTAAAAAAAGATTCTAAAACAGAGCTAAAAATAGCTTCCTAGTTGTGTCTCTCAGACAAGCCATGAGCTACAGTATAACATGTTCACAGTGGTGTGTGGGCTTGAGTGTAGCATGGCAGATTTCCCCCTGTGATACACAATGACATCTCCATGCCACACAGTGCACTGCATCCTGACAGATTTAGCTTTTGCTAGTACAAAAATAAAAAGAAAAAACAAACAAAACAAAAAAACCCAGAGGTTTCTGAGCTACATGCTGCTGAAAGGAAGCATAGACCCACTGCTTCCCAGAGTTGGCAGCAAGCCTGGTTTCCAGAGCTGGCTTCAAAAGTAGTTCTGCCATGTTGGAAAGCTGAGGTGGGCAGAGCCAGCAGCCAAAGATACCATTTCAGTTATAGTAATGTTGCAGTTTAAAGCAATAGATTCACAATAAGTCAGTTTCAGATTAAATAAACCTCTAAATGGTTTATGGTATGTGTAAAAATGTACATAGGCTTGGAATAGAGAGGAAAAGGAATATAGATAGTTATATGAAGAAATAGTTTTAAAAAATAAAGTCTTTAAAGAGACAGTAAAGGTAATATAAAAAATAAGCCACATAAAGATGGATGTTACACAGAGAATCTTGATTGTGCTGTCTTTGCGATTTTTAACTACACAAAGACATTTGATTGTAAAGGCTGTTCAGTTAAACCAATATGTATATTGTATAGGTATCTTGATTTCAAAATTTGCTTTGGAAAGGAGGCTCTGCTTTTGTTTCCACAGGAAGCAAGAGGCTATGGATATGTTCCAGGTTAAGATGGATCAGATTTTATCAAGCCTGTCCTTCTGAACCTTAATAGATAGAACCTATCAACAAAAGTTATAGCCGGTCTTCTCAGGACTTGACCATTATCTCAAATTTTCTTGGGATCCATATAAGACTACAAGAATCCCCTATCAGCAGGATGTAGCCTAGAACACTATGTCCACATTCCCAAAACCTGGATTATGGATGTTTGTTTGTTTAGGTTGTTGGTTACAAATTGTTATTGGTCATTGTCAATATCTTTCTAAAGAAAAAAGGAGAATAGGATATAGATATGATGGCATGAAAGGGTAAGACTATTGAATCTACTTTTAAAGAGCAACAACTTGTGTAAAATATTTTACATTGTTATGGATTTTACTTTATTGATACAAATTTAAAGTTAATTTTGTTATACTGTATGTATATTTCTACTCTTGTTTAAGGTTTATGTTTGTACAACTCATTAAAATTGTGATGTATCATTAAGAAATACAGATTAACAATTAGTCTTCTATGATAGTCAAACTTATAGTCATGTTAAGTTTATATATATATATGTATATATATATATATATATGTATATATATATTTCAATTAGGTAGATAATCTTCAACCACTTCAGAGACCTACAGCATATGTATAGTGGTATTCTATTTGTACTGAAATGTGATTTTATTTGTATGTTAATAAATAAAGTTGCCTAGGGGTCAGAGCTATTAGCAAGCCATAGCGAAAGCCAGGGCGGTGGTGGTGCATGCCTTTAATCCCAGCACTTGGTAAGCAGAACTAGGTAGATCTCTGTGTGTTCAAGGATACAGCCAGCAGGAGACACACGCCCTTAATCTCAATACCAACCATAGAAGACCTGGAGGTCTGTACAGACAGGCAGTGACGAGGCAGTCACGTAGTTGGGTTTACAACCAATGAGAAGGAAGAACAAGGACTCTTTATAAGACAGATGCACAGGAAGTAACTCCCTTTTTGGAGAGGTCTCTTGGCGGGAGAGGCTAGCTGGCAGAAAACGGTAAGGCTCTTAGCTCTGACCTCTTGGGCTTTTATCTTTACATTGGCTCTGTGTTTCTTATTTAATAAGACGGTTGATTACATCTACACATATGGCATTTAAAATGTTTTTTAAAACTTAGACTTTCTGGACAGTGAGACATGTGTGCTACTGGCTGCATCAATTTAGATAAAAGAGAAAGATGGGCATGGAAGACACTCTATATGTAGTTTATCTTTGTGGCAAAAATAGCCATTTGGGCAAGAAACTCTTCTTACTTGGACTGCTTGACAAAATGTTGTATCAACTGGAAATGCAGGACCCGTAGGAAGGTGACCACTGAATTTTGCAAAAAGAAATGGTCCTTCAGGTTCCTGCTTCACAGAGGAAACTAACAGGCAATCTTCAGGACATAGAGAGAAGCAATTGAGAGACTCTAGGCCTGTAGGCTGAAAAATGAATGCCATAACACTGCAGAAGTACTTTGGGTTACTGTCCAGGTAGGCAGTTGTCTCTGTCATTCTAGATTTTTAGAAGTTGTTCACAATGCTCTTCCTGTTTATTTAGGTAATATTATAACCTTCTGAATTCTTTGATGTAGTTGAAGACTAGATAGCTATAGTTATAATTTCCCTTAGTTATGATAAAAGATAAGTTAGATATGAAACCCTAGACTCACAAATAAGGTTAAATATAATATTTTCTTTGAATTTGCCAAATATAAATAGACTAGATGTTATAACTGTAATTCTTGCTTGGTAACTGTTTTGTTATATATAATTTTACTATGTCAAAGTTAAAACTTTTCTTTTTAATTAAAGAGAAAAGGGGAAATGCTGTGGAATAATGTTTTTGCACACTGGTTTAATAAAATACTGATTGGTCACTAGTCAGGCAGCAATTATAGGCTGGATAAGCAGAGAAAGATAATTCTGTGATGAGGAAGGCTGATTCAGGAGATACCAGTCCACTGTCCAGGGAGCAGCCTGTAATGGCATACAGGTAAAACCACAGAACATATGGTGAAATATAGATTAAGAAAAATGGACTGAGTTTAAGTGTAAGAACTAGTCAGTAGGAAGCTTTAGCTAGTAGCTGAGCAGTTTTAATTAATATAAGCTTCTGAGTGATTATTTTATAAAAGGCTGATGGACTGTGGTTGAGATATTTGTGCCAATCATAGGCCAGGTTGGATACAGAAAAACTTTGCACTACAGATCCCCCTGTGTGGGGGCCCCCAAACAGTTCAAGCTAAACAACTTTCTCATTTATCCAGAGGGCCTATCCAGTCTCATGGGGCCTCCACATCTATTGGTCCATATTTCATGGGTTCCACTAGTTTGACTGGCCATCTCTGTATGTTTTCCCATCATGATCTTGATGTCCCTTGCTTATAGAATCCCTCCTCTCTCTCATCGATTGGACTACTAGAGCTCAGCCTGGTGCCCAGCTGTGAATCTCTGCATCTGCTTCAATCAGTAACTGGATGAAGGCTCTATGATGACAGTTAGGGTATTTACTAATCTGGTTACTGGAGTAGATCAGTTCAGGAACCCTCTTGACTAATGCTAGTAGTCTAAGGTGGGGTCATCCTTGTGCATTCCTGGGAAATTCCCTAGCACCCTGTTTCTCCCTATTCCAATGATGTCTTCATTTATCATAGTATCTCTTTCCTTGCTCTCCCACTCTGTCCCTGTTCTAGCTTTACCATCCCATTTCCTTATGTTCTCATTCACCATTTCTTGCCCTCCATTCCCCCCTTACCCCCAGTTTGCTCATGTAAATCTCATCTATTTCTCCTTCACTGGGCTATGTGTCCCTCTTAGTGTTTTCCTTGTTAGCTAGCTTCTCTGGAGTTGTGAGTTGTTGTCTGGTTATCCTTTGCTTTACATCTAGAATCCACTTATGATTGAGTACATGCTATGTTTGTCCTTCTGAGTCTGGGTTAACTCACTCAGGATGATGTTTTCTAGTTCCATCCATTTGCCTGCAAGTTTCATGATATCATTGTTTTTTACTGCTGAGTAGTCCTCCATTGTGTACTATGGACCACATTTTCTTTATCCAGTCTTTGGTTGAGGGACCTCTAGGTTGTTTCCAAATTCTGGCTATTATGAATAATGCTGCTATGAACATAGTTGAGCATGAGCCCTTGTGCTATGATAGAGCATTCTTTGGGTCTATTCCCTAGAGTGATATAGCTGGGTCTTGAGAGAGATTGATTATCATCTTTCTGAGAAACCACCATACTGATTTCCAAAGTGGTTGTACAAGTTTGCATCTCACCAACAGTGGAAGAGTGTTCCCCTTGCTCTGCATCCTCTCCAACATAAGCTGTCTTCAGGATTTTTGATCTTAGCCATTCTGGCAGGTATAAGATAGTATCTCAGAGTCGTTTTGATTTGCATTTCCCTGATGATTAGGGGTGTTGAGCAATTCCTTAAATGTCTTTCATCCATTTCAGATTCTTTTGCTGAGAATTCCCTGTTTAGCTCTGTATCCCATTTTTCAATTGTATTGTTTGGTATTTTGATGTCCAGTTTTTTCTTCATATATTTTGGAGATCATCCCTCATTCAGGTGTGGGGTTGGTGAAGATTTTTTTCCCATTCTGTAGGCTGTCATTTTGTCTTATTGACTGTGTCCTTGGCCCTACAAAAGCTTCTCCATTTCAGGAGATCCCATTTATTAATTGTTGCTCTCAGTGTCTTTGCTACTGGTGTTGTATTTAGGAAGTGGTCTCCTGTGCTGTAGCTTGGATTCTATTGGATCCCTCTGGGAAGAGGGTGAGAAGGCATGGCATCAAGGACATAGAAACAGGGATTCCATTGAAGGCAAATAAAGAACTCATTTATTCAATAACAGGGAAGGCCTTATGTACCCTCTGCCCAGTGTCCAGTCTGTGTGCTCATCCCTCATTGGCTGGGCATGATCAGGAAGTCTTACAGCAACTGTTGCTAGGTCCTCAGGCAGACTCAGCATGGTCAGGAACTCTGATGGTGACTAGGATCTCTGATAGCTCAGGTTGCTAGGCCCTCAGGCAGACTCTAGGTTGGTTCTTAAGGAAGTACATTATATGCATGTCTTGGCAAGTGGTGTGATCCAATTTTCTCAACCCTATGAGCCTGTCCTATTGCATATCCACCATTTTATTTTATTTAATGTGCACTCAGTGGGAGTTGCAGTTCTTTGCTCTGGCCTTGTTGACCTCACCTCAAGGGGGCTCAGCAACTAGACTTTGCCTGTCTTAGGTTGGATTGACAAACAAGATCTTATCGGTCTTTGACTACTAGCCCTCAAAGAGTGTCCAACCCTGGTGAGTCATCCCAGGTGGGGAGCATCAGGCAGTAGCCTTTTGAATTTCAGAAAGCCAAGCATGCATAACCTCCTGTGGATGTCTAATAGTCATGAAGACCTATAGATTTGCCTTATTGGCTGCTTGTTGGATGTGCTGTAGGAGACACTTAAAAAGGAGAAAGATCAAAAGCACCACCCCACCAATCAAAACGTAAGTGAAATCCAGGGGGGATGCTACAGTCTTTTTATAGCATGCCAAACCTTTTCAAAGCATAAAGAGTCAAAGGCCATAACCTGCACTCTTGTCTGATTTAATTGAAAAATTTCATGTGTTAGCTGCAATGGATGATAAAGAAACTTAGCTGACTATGGTCCCTTAATATATTTAGCTCTGTAGTTTTGGTGCCTGTCCTGGATCTTGCTCTGTAGACCAGGCTGGCCGCAAATTCACAGAGATCCACCTGGCTCTGCTTTGCAAATGCTGAGATTAAAGACATTCACCACTGCTGCCCAACCTAGCTAAATATATTAAGTACAAGGACTCAACTCTTAGTCTAATCAGCACTTACAGGCTTGGTCTTAGTGAGCAGTTACAGTCTTTCAGGGTGGGTGGAGTTTGAGGGAAGTGAGACTTGTGGATCACAGGGTCTGGTGGGAGATGGGAGTGTTGTGGATATCACTCTGTATAAATAAAATGCTGATTGACCAGTAGCCAGGCAGGAAGTATAGGCGGGACAAGCAGAGAAGAGAATTCTGGGAATAGGAAGGCTGAATCAGGAGACGCTGCCAGCTGTTGCCATTAGTACCAACATGTAAGATACTGGTAAGCCACGAGCCATGTGGCAAGGTATAGATTTATAGAAATGGGTTAATTTGAAATGTAAGAACTAGATAGCTAGAAGCCCAAGCCATTAGGCCAAACAATTTAAATAATATAAGAGTCTGTGTGTTTATTTTATAAGTGGGCTGTGGGACTGCTGGGGCTTGGTGGGAGCTGGAGAGAAACTCTCCAGCTACAAATGGCACCCAATGTGTTGACAAGAATTTCCACCTAAAACCTGAGAAAAAAGATTCTAAAACGGAGCTAAAAACAGATTCCTAGTTGTCTCTTTCAAGTTAGCGGCAGCCTGCAGGTTTGAGCTCCTCTATGGTGGGTTCCTGGCATGCAGGCTTGATCTATACTATGTTACACAGAGGTATCTCCAAGCTGTGTACTTACAGTCATGTTAAGTTTTCTAGGTATACATAGATATATTTCAGATAGATAGGTAATCTTCAAATACTTCAAAGACCTACAGAATAAGTAATTTAAAATATTTTAAAAAATTTAGACTTTCTGGACAGTGAGACATGTCTGCTCCTGGCAGCACTGATTTACTTCAGAGAGGATGATGGGCACCGAAGACACTCCATATGGAGTTTATCTTTTTCTTGGCAAAAATAGCTATTTGGGCAAGAAACTGTTCTTGCCTGGACTGCTTGATCGACTGGACATACAGGACCCTTAGGAAGGTGACCACTGAACTTTGCTTGACAAAATGGTCTTTCAGGTTCCTGCTTCACAGAGGAAACTGCCAGACATTCTAAAGGACACAGAGAAAAATGACTGGGAGACTCTAGGCCGGTGGGCTGAAGACAGATGCCTCAACTTTACAAAGGAACTTTGGGTAACTCTTCAGGCTGCCAGCTATCTGTCTACTCTCACAAGACTCCCCAAAGTTACTTACATCCTTCTCCCTTTTCTCAGGTAATATTATATCCTGAGGTCTTTGATGTAGTGGAAGACTATATAGCTATAATTTCCTTAGTTATGATAAAAGATAAGTTAGATATGAAACCTTAGACCCAAAAATATAAGATAGATAGATAATAAATCTTCTTTAATTTTGCCAAATACAAATAGACTAGATATTATAGATAGATTAGGTATTATAACTGTAATTCTTGCTTGATAATTGTTTTGTTGTATGTAATTTTACTATGTGAAAGTTAAAACCTTCCTTTAAAAAAAAGAATATGGGAAGTGCTGTGGATATCGCTCTGTATAAATGAAATGCTGTTTGGCCAGTAGCCAGGCAGGAAGTATAAGCAGGACAAACAGAGAAGAGAATTCTGGGAACAGGAAGGCTGAGTCAGGAGATGCTGCCAGCCACCGCCGTGAGTAACAACATGTAAGATACTGGTAAGCCACGAGCCATGTGGCAAGGTATAGATTTATAGAAATGGATTAATTTAAGATGTAAGAACTAGATAGCTAGAAGCCTGAGCCATTAAAACAAACAGTTTAAATAATATAAGAGTCTGTGTGTTTATTTTATAAGTGGGTTGTGGGACTGCTGGGGCTTGGCGGGAGCTGCAGAGAAACTCTCTAGCTACAAGGTGATAGTCCAATCTGTATATAGGAAACCTGCCTACTAGCCTCAAACTGAGACTACAATGAGTGGTGGTATGCAGTGGAGAGTTGTGCCCCTGGGTCCAAAGCGTAGAGGCTGGGATATTTGGCTATGAGGACAAAGACTCACCTTTTAATCCAATCTGTGCTGGTGGGCTCTGTTTCATGGAGCAGTTGTATTGTCTCTCAGTTTATTTATTGTAGTAATATTTAGATATAAACAAATACATACCATATTTATCTTGTGGGTCTAGGTTTCCTTACTCAGGATGATTTTTTTCTAGTTTTATCCATTTGACTATAGATTTTGTGATGCCATGATTTTAGCAGCTGAGTAATAATCCATTGTGTAAATGCATCAAATTTTCTTCATCCATTCTTCACTTGAGGAACATCTAGGTTGCTTCCAGTCTCTGGCTATAATGAATAAAGCTTCTATGAACATATATCAGGAAGTGTTGTTAAGACAGAGTGTTCTTTGGGCATGTCTAAAAGTGGTATAGCTGGGTTTTGAAGTGGATCGATTCCCACTTTTCTGAGCAACCATCACATTGATTTCCATGGTGACTGTACAATTAGCATGCCCATAAGCAATTGAGGAGTATTTTCCTTGCTCCACATCCTCACAAGCAAGATCTGTTGCTTATATTATATTTCTTATCCATTCTGACAGTTGTAAAATGGAATCTCAATATAGTGTTGATTTGCATTTCTCTGATGGCTAAGGATGTTGAACATTTATGTACGTTTCACAGCCATTTTAGTTTCATCTGCTAAGAATTCTGTTTAGATATATAATACATTTTTACTTGCATTATTAATTTTTTAACATAAAGTTTCTTGAGTTCTTTATATATTTTGAATATTACCCTTCTATTAGATGTGTACTTTGCAATTTTCTCAATCTGTAGCCTGCCACTTTGTCAAAATGATGGTGTACTTTGCCTAATAGAAGCTTGTAGCTGGAGTGCTTTTCTCCAGGCCCACCAAGCCCCTGCAGTTTGAAAACCCACTTATAAAATAAACACACAGATGCTTATATTATTTAAACTGTTTGGCATAATGGCTCAGGCTTCTTGTTAACAGTTCTTATATTTTAAATTAACCCATTTCTATAAATCTATACCTTGCCATGTGGCTCATGGCTTACCGGCATCTTCATGTGCTGCTTGTCATGATGGTGGCTGGCAGTGTCTCTCTGCCTCATCCTTCCTATTCCCAGAATTCTCTTTTCTGCTTGTCCTACCTATACTTCCTGCCTGGCTACTGGCCAATCAGCATTTTATTTATACAGAGTGATATCCACAGCACTTCCCATTTTCTTTTTTTTTTAAAGGAAGGTTTTAACTTTCACATAGTAAAATTACAGATAACAAAACAATTATCAAGCAAGAATTATAGTTATAATATCTAGTCTATTTATAATAACTAGTTTATTTGCAAAATTAAAGAAGATATCCTATTTATCTTATATTTGTGAGTTTAAGGTTTTATATATAACTTATCTTTTATCATAACTAAGGAAATTATAGCTATATAGTCTTCAACTATATCAAAGACCTCAGAAGGATATAATACTACCTGAGAAATGGGAGAAGGATGCAAGCGACTTTCAGGAGTCTTGCAGGGTAGACAGAGACAGCTGGCAGCCTGGACAGTCATCCAAAGTTCCTTTGTAAAGTTGGGGCATCTGTCTTCAGCCCACGGGGCTACAGTCTCTTGGTTACTTTTCTCAGTGTCCTGTAGAATGTCTGGCAGTTTCCTCTGTGAAGCAGAAACCTGAAGGACCATTTTGCCAAGCAAAGTTCAGTGGTTACCTTCTTATGGGTCTTGCATGTCCAGTCAATCAAGCAGTCCAGGGAAGAACAGTTTCTTGCCCAAATCACTATTTTCACTAAGAGGAAGATAAACTCCATATGGAGTGTCTTTGATGCCCATCCTCCTCTCTGTAGTAAATCAGTGCTGCCAGGAGCAGACATGTCTCACTGTCCAGAAAGTCTAAATTTTTTAAAACATTTTAAATGCCATATTATGTAGGTCTTTGAAGTATTTGAAGATTACCTATCTATCTGAAATATATCTATGTATACCTAGAAAACTTAACTAACATGCTACAAGTTTGACTATCATGGAAGACTAATTATTAATCTGTATTTTTAATTATCCTTTACAATCTAAATGAGTTACATAAACATAATACCTCAAACGAGAATAGAAATATATAT
This sequence comes from Peromyscus melanophrys, assembly GCA_902168415.1. Lineage (NCBI taxonomy): Eukaryota > Metazoa > Chordata > Mammalia > Rodentia > Cricetidae > Peromyscus > Peromyscus melanophrys. The sequence continues at coordinate 17,939 of CABHPR010093898.1, forward strand.
GTGCATATATATACATATATATATATATATAGTATAACAAAATTAAGTTTAAACTTGTATCAATAGACTAAAATCTATACCAATGTAAAACATTTAAACATAAACTAAAATCTATACCAATGTAAAACATTTTAAACAAGTTGTTGCTCTTTAAAAGTAAGTTCATTAATCTACCCTTTTATCCTATCATCTCTATATCCTATATATCTATATCATATCCCCTTTTCTTTTTTAGAAAGAGATCACATTTATAATCAATATGTTTTAAATAAAAATATTGGTTTTTCTCTGTCTCATACCAGAGGGCTCTTCTGATTTGGGACACAAAAATTTCTTAACCTCTTTTTAAGCAATATACCTGGGTTTAGAGAAGGAATGAGCCAATTTCATCTCTAAAGCCAGCTTTGTATATTTGGGAATTTGGGTGTAGCTTTTCTTACTACTTCCTGCTGGAGGGAGGCACTGTGTCTTATGGGGACACAAAGAAAATTTTAGAATTATGGAGTAGTCTGTGAGGGTGTATTGTCTGAGCCAGTTGCCTTGAATCCGATCTGGATGTTGGATCATCTGAGCCATGGTGTAATCAGAGACCTTTCAGGGAGTCTTGGCTGGTCAAACCTGATGTATCTTTATCTGGAACAAATCCATAGCCTCTGGCTTTCTGTGGAAATAAAAGCAGAGCCTCCTTTCCAAAGCAACATATCCTTACATCCAAATTTTGAAGTCAAGGTACATTTAAAATATCCATATTGGTTTAACTCAACATCTTTTACGATCAAATGTTTTTCTGCAGTTAAAAATCCCAAAGACAACACAATGCAGATTCTCTGTGTGATATCCATCTTTACATGGCTTATTTTTTAAATTAATTTTACTGTCTCTTAAAAAACTTTATTCTTAAAAACTATTTCTTTATATAACTGTATATATTCCTTTTTCTCTCTCTTTCAAGCCTAGGTACATTTTTACACACTTTATAAAGCATTTAAAGTCTTGTTCCATCTGAATCTGTCTTATCATGAATATATTATTTTTTTTCTATTTCCGTCCCTTTATTATCTTGTATGCAGAAAGAAGGTAAAGAGGGGGATGTGTACCCTTTGGGCATTTTAATATGCAGGCAACACAAGATACAATTTTTACTTCAATTTTGTGCCAAGTAGCTATATTTAGGCTGAGCAAATGTTGATTGCAAGAATATCCTTTATACATTTATATATTTCTTTTTTTTGAATTTATTTTATTTTATTTTACAATATAATTCAACTTTACATATCAGCCATAGATTCCCCCATTCTCCCTCCTCCTGCCCTGTCCCCCTCCCCCCGGCCCACCCCCCATTTCCATCTCCTCCAGGGCAAAGACTCCCCCGAGGATTGAGATCAACCTGGTGGACTGAGCCCAGGCAGGTCTAGTCCCCTCCTCCCAGGCTGAGCCAAGGGTCTCTACTAAGCCCCAGGTTTCAAACAGCCAATTCATGCACTGAGCACAGAACCCGGTCCAACTGCCTGGATGCCTCCTAAACAGATCAAGCCGATCAACTGTCTCACTCATTCAGAGGGCCTGATCCAGTTGGGTTCACAGTTCATGTGTTTCCATTCATTTGGCCACTTGTCCCTGTATTCCATCCATCCCTGGTCCCAACAACTCTTGCTCAAATAAACCCTCCTCCTTCTTGCCAATTGGACTCCCGGAGCTCCACCCGGGGCCTGACCTTGGATATCTGCATCTAGTTCCCTCAGTCACTGGATGGGGTTTCTAGCACGACAATTAGGGTGTTTGGCCATCCTATCACCAGGGTAGGTCAGATCGGGTTATTTCTCGACTATTGCCAGCAGTCTATTGTGGGGGCATCTTTGTGGATTTCTGTGGGCCTCTCCAGCACTTTGCTTCTTCGTATTCTCATGTGGTCTTCATTTACCATGAACATTCCTTGTGTTCCCTCTCTGTTCTTGATCCAGTTGGGATCTCCCGCTCCCCCAAGTTCTCTTTCCCTCACCCCTCATTACCCCCATTCACGTCCAGACTGTTCATGTAGATCTCATCCATTTCTCCGTCACTGGGCAATCCCTGTGTCTTTCTTGGGGTCCTGTTTTCCAGGTAGCCTCCCTGGTGTTGTGAGTAGCATCTAGGTTGTTTCCAGGTTCTGGCTATTACAAATAATGCTGATATGAACATAAGGCTGCAAATAGATCCATATCTATCACCGTGCACAAAACTTAAGTCCAAGTGGATCAAAGACCTCAACATAAATCCAGCTACTCTGAACCTGCTAGAAGAGAAAGTAGGAAGTAGTCTTGAA
>CABHPR010093899.1:0-14929 GCA_902168415.1 Peromyscus melanophrys
AGTAGTAGTAGTAGTAGTAGTAGTAGTAGTAGTAGTAGTAGTAGTGTGTTGTGTAACTATTGAGCTATCTCTCCAGTTCCATAAACCATATATATATTTGGTTAAGAGCCCTAGCAGCTCTTCCAAAAAACAGGGGTTCAATTCCCAGCACCTACATGGTAGCTTATTACTGTCTGTAACTAAGTTCTAAGGAATTCAACACCCTCTTCTGTCCTCCTCAGGTAACAAACATGCATGTTCTGCAGAGCCAAAAGGCCCATATGATGCATCTGTCATCATAACAAAGACACCATGCGAAATCCAATTTCAAGATGCTTTCATCTTGTCTCCTAAAAGTCTGATGACTTTCAGCTCTGATCCATTTTAGGTCTTTGATCCATGTAGAGTTGATTTGTATTTGTAGTTAGGTGAAGGCTTAACTAACCATCTTTTACCTGGATTCCCATTTTCCCAACATCCCTTGTTTAACTGATTATTTGTCCATGCTTGAACAACCTTAGCAGCATAATCAAAACTCATCTGGTCACAGAGGGGCACATGGACAGTAAGAATGCCTTCCAAGTTCTGGAACTCAATAGGACAACTCTGTTTCACAACAAGTAATTCAAAAGAGCCAGCAGAAAATGAATGATTTAGCAAACATAAAAGTGACAGATGAAATGCTGGATATTAATCTTACCAACTAATCTTAATTTAATCATGGCCAGTGGGCATGAGCAGTTCTGGCCTTTCCAATTCTGTTTCACTGATCTGTATATCTGCCTTTATGTCTGCCTTTAGTAGACTATTTTGATTGTTGCAGCTTTGTACTAAATTATGAAATCATGTAGGATATCCTCCAATTTTATTCTTGTTTTATTTTCAAGATTCTTTTAAGGCTAGGTATGGTGATGCTTGCCTCTAACCCCAGCTCTTGGGAGCAAAGAGAGGTGGATCTCTGGAAAATTGACGCCAGCCTGATCTATATAGTGAGTTCCAGGACAGTTAGAATGGACTTTTCTATTTCTGTGCAAAATGCCACTGGGGTTTTGATGTGATATGCATAGAATTGATAGACTACTAAGTGATATTGTCATCTACTAAAAAATGTCTTTCAGGCAAGCTGGCTCATGCCTGTAATTCCAGCCACTCAAGAAGCTGAGGCAGGAGTACCAAAGTTCTAAGAGTGCCTACCACAACCAATTCAAGGCCAGCATGATTAATTTAGTGACATCCTGTTTCTAAATAAAAATTAAAAGGCAGAGCTTAGAGTATAGCTTAATGGTGGAACATTTCTTACCATCCATAAAGCATTGGGTTCAATCTCAGTACTGCAGAACAACAGTAATAATGAGATTAAGTCTTCCAACCCATCAACCCCAATGGCTGTCATTTCTTGTCTTCTTTCATCATCTCTTATTTGGGAGTTTGCTGAGAGCAAGTCTTTTATCTCCTTGGTGGAGTTAATTCTAAGTATTTTATTCCTTTTGGTGCTCTCATGAATAAATACTTTCCTAATTTCCTTTCCAATTGTTCACTGTTAAGTCTGGGACTATTGCTCATGGAGTCAACACTTGCCAGGCATGCACAAGGCACTAGGTTCAAGCTCTAATACTGCCAGGAAAAACGAAAATCTAATGGTCCATATTAGTATACAGAAATACATCTCACTTGGGCATGTTCTTTTCATTAGCCAACAATTTTGCTAGTTTTCCTCATTTAGTTCTGAGAACTTTCTGTACAATGTTAAGGATTTTCTATGAAGAAGTTGCTGTCGTCTACAGATATATATAGATAGATAAATATAGATATATAGATATAGATATATAATGTACCACTTCGTAATTGGGCACCTTCATTTCATTGTCGAGCCTAATGGCTCTGTGTAGCACTCCTAAGAGTCTCTTGAACAGAAATGGCCACAGCAGCATCCTGTGTTCTTCCTGATCTTAGAGAGTCAGTCTCCCCATTTAATATGATGTTGGCTGTGGGTTTCCATGTGTGGCCTTTGTTACACTAAGCTGGATTTCTATCATGTTTCAGTGTTTTTATCATCAAAGTCTATGAAATTTTGTCAAATTTTTGTTGATTCAATCTGATTGTTTATATAGCTATTCGATTTTGTTTCTTTCACAATTCCATCTCTAAAGAATCCAGGTTTGTAGGAATTTGTCCATTGCATCTAGGCCACCCAACAGTTAGCATATAACTACTGAGTGCTCTTGAAATTCTTCATATTCTTGAGAATGGATGGTGAGGTCTCAAATTTTAGTAATATCCATCTCCTTTTTTTCAAAGTTAGTCTGGGAAACGCTTGCTATTGTTGTTAATCATTTTTGAAGAACCAACTTTTGGTGCATCAGCTTTCTTTGCAATTGCTCTAGTCTCTGTTTTGTTTATCTTCATTCTCATCTTTTGTTTTCTCCTTCCACTAGCATGCAGGAAATTTTAGGGGGGCAAGGTTCTCATTATGTAACCCAGACTTGCCTCAAATTCACAATCCTCCTGCCTCAGCCTCTGATGCTAGGATGCAAGGTTATATCACATCATTCACCTGCCTCATAGTAGTTTTTAAAGACTTAATATAATAACCAAGTAATCTTTTTTGGCAAAATACACAGGAAGAAAAAAATGTTAGCCGCAATTATTCCTACCACTAGTGTTAGCCTTGAAGCCAGGTAGCCATGTCTATCTCTGATTAACCATACAGATTTAAGTACTTTTATAAACCACTTTAAGCTCCAGTTATTCATCCTCTGAATGGAAATAATTTCTATGTGACAGACTCATCATATAGATGAAACCAGATACAAATACAGGGCCAGCCACATGATAAATACCATACCACCATGGTCAACATTAGCATTAAAAATCACTCTTGAGCAAACTGGTGATGTATGAGCCCCAAATATTCACGACAAGGAGTAAAGAGGTGAGGATGGCCATGATACATAAGGGGTGTGGGGAGACACATGTTACTCAAAATGTGAAAGCACTGTAACATGGCTACTAAATAAAAATGGGACAGAAAAAAGGAGGGAGGATCTCATGAAAAATTTCAAACCTAGTAATTTACTAGTTTTCATCCTCCAGGATGTGTCCATGATGGGATTATAGGAGCAAGGTATTAGTGGAGGGATATGCTTGTGAAGGTGAGCCTAAGATAGCCCTCAGGACACATGCAGATATGATTTCTGTGGAGGCAGAGAAGGAGGCATGTCTTAGATTGCAGTGCAGTTCCAACAGAGTTTCTGCAAGGTCAAGGCTGAGTTCCCCACAGTCACCAAGCAGAGGGGAATGGGGTCTTACAAAGTCTGCCTTGCTTTCCTACCCCACTGCAGAAACCATGGTCTCTGCAGAGGAGCTGGTCCATTGAGAGTCAATAGCCTGGGCCTTCTGTCACTTAGATCACAACCACAAAAGGCCACTTATTCATGGCTGCCTCAACTGAGACCCTGAGGAAAAGATGTAGCCATAGAAACACTGGATATTCAACACCCAAAATCACAATTGCCCCGTCTCACATTCCCACAGCTTCACATGATTGCCTGGATGAAATTGATGGAATTCGGGGATTGGAAGGAAGAGAGAAAACCAACCTAGAAACACAGTGAGGTGGAAAGGACACTTGCTAAGCTCCTCACACTTCAACTCACCCATTCAGTCTTCCCACAGAAAGGTGGGAAGGTGTTTATCAGCTGTAGGAGTTCCCTGGTAGAAATTTCAGGGTCACTCATGTATACTATCATATCATCTGCAAATAGGGAAAGTTTGACTTCTTCCTTTCCAATTTGTATCCCCTTGATCTTCTTTTGTTGTCTTACTGCTCTAGCTAGAAGTTTGAGTACTATATTAAATAAATTGGGGGGAGTGGACAGCCTTGTCTTCTTCCTGATTTTAGTGGAATTGTTATGCGTGTCTCTCTATTTACTTTGATGTTGGCTGTCAGATTGCTGTAAATTGCCTTTATTATGTTTAGGAATGTTCCTTGTATTCCTGGTCTCCCCAAGACCTTTGTCATGAAGGGGTGTTGGATTTTGTCAAAGGCTTTTTATGCATCTAATGAAATGATCATGTGGGTGTTTTTTTCTTTCAGTTTGTTTATATGGTGGATTACATTGATAGATTTTCATATGTTGAACCATTTTTGCATCTCTGGAATGAAGCCTACTTGATCATGGTGGATAATTTTTTTGCTGTGTTCTTGGATTCAGTTTGCCACAATTTTGTTGATTATTTTTACATCAATGTTCATGAGGGAGATTGGTCTGCAGTTCTCTTTCTTTGTTACATCTTTGTGTGTTTTGGGTATCGGGGTAACTGTAACCTCATAAAAAGAGTTTGGCAATATTCCTTCTGTTTCTATTGTGTGGAACAATTTGAAGAGTATTAATATTAGCTCTTCTTTGAAAATCCTGAAGAAATCTGTGCTGAAACCATCTGGTCCTGGCTTTTTCTGGTTGGGAGATTTTAATGACTGTTTCTATTTCCTTAAGGGTTATAGGTCTATTTAAATTTTTTATCTAGTCTTGACGTAATTTTGGTATATGGTTGTTCATTTCTTTTAGATTTTCCAGTGTTCTGGAGTAGAGGTTTTTGAAGTATGACCTAATAATTCTCTTGATTTCCTCTTTGTCAGTTATTATATCCCTTTTCATTTCTGATTTTGTTTATTTGGATGCTCTCTCTTTGCCTTTTTGTTAGTTTGGACAAGGGCTTGTCTATCTTGTTGATTTTCTCAAAGAACCAACTCTTTGTTTCATTGATTCTTTGTATTGTTCTCTTTGTTTCCATTTTGTTGATTTCAGCCCTCAATTTGATTATTTGCTGGCATCTATTCCTCCTGGCTGAGTTTGCTTCTTTTTGTTCTAGAGATTTCATGTGTGCTGTTAAAACGCTAGTGTGAGATTTCTCCCACTTCTTTATGTTGGCATTTAGTGCTATGAATTTTCCTCTTAGCACTGCTTTCACAGTGTCCCATAAGTTTAGGTATGTTGTACATTCATTTTCAATGAATTCTAGGAAGTCTTTAATTCTTTCTTTATTTCCTCCTTGACCCACTGGTGATTTGGTTGAGCATCATTCAGTTTCCATGAGACTGTAGGCTTTCTGTAATTTTTGTTGTTGTTGAAATCTAACTTTAAGCCATGCTTGTCCAATAAAATACAGGAGATTATCCTCAAGTATTATTAAGGACCCACCTTAATAATATTCTTCCCAGGGCTCTAGAAGAGAAGCTATGAACAGTGACAATTATTTTGGGGAAGTGAATCTGAGGAAACCAAGCTCTTTCTTTGTCTGTCTACTTTATTCTTCTGGGATAAAATCCTGTCTACACAGCTACAGTTCTGTTTTCATGCCTAGCTTTTTTCTTGCCTGATTTCTCTCTGTATTTATCTACTGTCCCCTCTAAGTTCTGTCTTAATTCTCTCCTCTTAATTCTGCCTCAGCTAGGTCATTCTCATCTCATTCTTACTTATCTAGTACTTCCCTAGCTGGCTCTTCCTCATCTTCCATCTTGTCCTCAAGTTCTCTCCTCAAAATCTTCCTCTAAGTCTCCCTTACCTCTCAGTTTCCCCAAGTCTCTGAGGTATTCAGTTATAAACCCAAGCAATAGCAATCCTCTGGCAGAGCAAGGTCATCAGGCTTGAATTCCTACAGGGTCATAAAGGCAGGTAAGAATTTTCCTCAAGCAGTGACTATCAGGCTTTCTTTTACAACCCAAAAAGAGAATGGTAAAAGAGGAGGTCAACTGAGAGCTAATGATTGGTTAGTATATCAAAGAAAGGGGGATTTACATACTCAGTCTACATTTCTAGAAGTGGTTAGGTAAGAAGTTAGGAGTCTATAATGTTAGTAAGGCTGTATAAGAAAGGAGGGACTCAGCTTAAATTGCACAAGAAATGAAGCTATCCACCTGACCTAGGAGACAGGCGTTGTTTCTATAAAGTTGTTACCTTAGTTCAGGATATTGTTTGGCCTTGGATGCTTGATTGGTATTTAGATAAATACACAGTTAGGAGTTCTTGGAAGCACACATAGCATACAAGAAAATCATTGTAGGAACCATTTAATATATATACAAAAGCTAAAATATCACCAAGACTTCTTAAGCCATGGCTTGACCTTCGGAAAAATCCTTGACCTTTCCAAGTAGTAGTTTCTGTGATAGTAGATGAATCAATTATGTTTTCCAATGGCTTGAAGCAGTTCCAGTTTTTTCATTTAGTAAAAAAAAAAAAAAAAATGAGAATGTTTAATTCTCCCTAGAGTAGCAAAAAACATGGAAAAATTTAAATTTGGAGATGACTTGAAAAATGAAAGTAAATGGTTAATTAATATTTATAATCAATAATCTATGTGGATGTTGAGAATTAGTTTAGCCATCTAATAAGTGTAGTTGTATATAATCAGAATATCTCTGTCCAAAGAAGGGAGCATAGGAGTAACATAAAAAAATCTACCATTAGCTAGTATAGCATAATATGGTCAAGTGTCTAAATACTATAATTGCGACTTATCATAAAGAAATGATTAGTTTGGCCGGGCGGTGGTGGCGCACGCCTTTAATCCCAGCACTCGGGAGGCAGAGGCAGGTGGATCTCTGTGAGTTCGAGGCCAGTCTGGTCTACCAAGTGAGTTCTAGGACAGGCGCAAAGCTACACAGAGAAACCCTGTCTCAAAAAACCAAAAAAAAAAAAAGAAATGATTAGTTTGGAACATAACTCTATCAATCTCTGATTGGTGTTATTAACTTAATTAAACTGTATTTTAAAGAGGCATTGTTAGATAAAGAGTTACTTGAGTTAGTCATGAGCACCTGTGGGACCAGAGTTGCAGTTGAAACTGACCTAATAATTTAAATTTGTAATCAAGGCAATATTGACCCATTTAGCTATGGGAGGACTATAATAATGTGTGTCAGGATATACATAGAAAGACTTAGAGAACAATCATCAGAAGTATATGAGGAGAAAATCTGATAGTATATACATTTCAGGATCATAGGCAGAATTTATAGAATTAATAATAGAGCGTTTTTTTAAGGGCAGTACAGCCCCTGGGCTGGGGAGTTCAGCATTGAAAGAGGGGTAAGTCACAAAGGGGCTGTAGAAATCATTCATGGTTACTTCCTGCTGATATGGGGCCAAAGCTGAGGGTCTTGAAGGCTGGAATGCAATGGAAACACAGGAAGAGCAGGCTGTTTCAGGCTCTGTAAGACAAGTGTAGCAGGATTTTTCTGTCTCATATGCTAGAGGGCATGATGCAGGGCTGAGCTGGACAGCACATCCTTGTGGGCTGGAGGATGGAGGATGGAGTGCAGACCTGCAGCTAGACAGCATGTCTGTGGTCCAGAGGGTGACAACCTATAACTCTTTAAATAATCAGAATTTTGCTGGAAACAAATATATGTATTAGTGGTAGAACATGCAACTGAGGAGTTTTAAGGAGGAAACTTTTTCTCTTAAGTGTACCTATGGAATATTAAATGCATGGCTTTAGCAGATGAGAGAAAGGGATATCAGGCCAGGGAGAGAGGGCAAGATCCACCCTCCCAGAGAAGAAAAAGAAAATTTGTTAATGGGAGACATAAAGTGTAGTCAGATTGCATTCCTCCTGATCCTTCTTGGCTTGTGAGCGTTGGTCAATTTTGATCGCCTGAAGCTCATAAGCACCTTGTTAAAAGACAAAATCTTTAGACATATTAGCAATATGATAACAGTGGTGGATTTTGTCAGAGCAAAATTATGAATGTTTGGAGTCTCAACAAAAAAAGCAGGATAGTCAGAGAATGAAATCTGAAATATATATATATCAAGTCTTGATTATCTTTTGATCAAAATTAATAAAAATGCATTTAGGACAGGATTATTTCTAATCATATTTCTATAAGTTTTCATATCATTGATGAACAGAGTTCATCAAAAGGATCTGGAATTGTATCAGTTTATTCATAAAGTCAAAGTTCAATATTTAAGAACCTAGAGGTAAATAACAGCCTGTATTCAGACTGGCAGCTTTAGAGCACCTTTGTCCTGCAGCGGCCTAGTATATGGTGTGACCAGGCAATCCAGGATTCATAAAGATTGGTCAGTATCCTGTGAAAACATGTAAGCATATCCTTTTTTTACATTATGAGAACATCAAGACCTTTACAAATACAAGTGAAAAGGTCCTAGAGGCTTAGGTGTAACTTTGTGGCTTGTCCAGGGGGTAATAAGGAATACCTGTAGTGGGAGATATGAAAAATTAAGCACTAATTTTTTTACATGACTTTTTTATTTTTTATTAAGAAATTTTCTACTCACCCTACATAGCACCCACAGATCCCACATCCTCCCCTCCTCCCACCCCCTAGCCCTCCCTCCCAAGCTACCCCCCATCCCCGCATCCTCCAAATCAAGGTCTGCCATGGGGAGTCAGCAGAGCCCTGCACACCAATTCGAGGCAGGTCCAAGACCCTCCCTGCCACACCAAGGCATGCAAGGTGCCACACTGCAGGCACCGGGCTCCCAAAAGCCTGCCCATGCTCCAGGGAAGGATCCCAATCCCCCTGCCTGGGTGCCCCCCAAACAGTTCGAGCTAAACAATTGTGTCCCATATTCAGAGGGCCTAGACCAGTCCCATGGGGGCTCCACAGACACTAGTCCACAGTTCATGGGTCTCCATCATTGTGGCCAGTCATCTCTGCACATCTTCCCATCATGATCTCGACGTCCCCTGTCCGCAGAATCCCTCCTCTCTCCCATCAGCTGCATTCCCGAATTTAGCCTGGCATGTGCCTGTGCATTTTTGCATCTGCCTCCAATAGTCACTGGATAAAGGCTCTATGATGACAGTTAGGGTATTCACTAGATCAGTCACCAGAGTAGAACAGTCCAGGCACCCCCTCAATCACTGCCAGCAGTCCAAAGTGGGGTCATCCCAGTGGATTCCTGAGAGCTTCCCCAGCACCCTGCCTCTTCCCACTCATATGATGTCTTCATCTATCACGGTATCTCCTTCCCTACACTCCTACTCCGTCCCCACTCCAGCTTGACCCTTCCATTTCCCTATGTTCTCACCCCCCATTCCTTACCTTCTGCCATCCCTCACCCCCAGCCTGTTCATGCAGATCCCATCCACTTCTACTTTGCTGGGTGATCCCTGTGTCCCTCCCAGGGTCCCTCCCTGTCAGCTAGCCTCTTCAGAGCCGTGGGCTGCAGTCAGGCCATCCCTTGGTCTATATCTAGTATCCACTTATGAAGGAATACATACCATGTTCGTCCTTCTGAGTCAGGGTTACCTCACTCAGGATGATATTATCTAGTTCCATCAATTTACCTGCAAATTTCTTGATATCATTGTTTTTTACTGCTGAGTAGTACTCCATTGTGTATATGTGCCACATTCTCTTTATCCATTCCTCAGTTGAGAGGCATCTAGGTTGTTTCCAGGTTCTAAATATTACAAATAGTGCTGATATGAATATAGTTGAGCATGTGTCCTTGTGGAAAGATTCAGCATTCCTTGGGTATATGCCCAAGAGTGGTATAGCTGGGTCTTAAGGAAGATTGATTCCCAATTTTCTGAGAAACCGCCATACTGATTTCCAGAGTGGCTGTACAAGTTTGCACTCCCACCAACATAAGCTGTCTTCAGTGTTTTTGATCTTAGCCATTCTGACCGGTGTAAGATGGTATCTCATAGACATTTTCATTTGCATTTCCCTGATGACTAAGGATGTTGAGCAATTCCTTAAATGTCTTTCAGCCATTTGAGATTATTCTGTTGAGAATTTTCTGTTAAGCTCTGTAACCCATTTTTTAATTGCATTGTTCAGTATTTTGAAGTCTAGCTTTTTGAGTTCTTTATATATTTTGGAAATCAGCCCTCTGTCAGATGTGGGGTTGGTGAAGATCTTTTCCCATTCTGTAGGCTGTCATTTTGTCTTATTGACCGTATCCTTTGCTCTACAAAAGATTCTCAGTTTCAGAAGGTCCCATTTATTAATTGTTGCTTTCAGTGTCTATACTATTGGTGTTATATTTAGGAAGTGATCTCCAGTGCCAATGGGTTAAAGACTACTACTTCCTACTTTCTCTTCTATCAGGTTCACAGTAACTGGATTTATGTTGAGATCTTTGATCTACTTGGACTTAAGTTTTATGCATGGTGACAGATATGTATTTCTTTGTAGTCTTCTACATGATGACATCCAGTTATGCCAGCACCATTTGTTGAAGATGCTTTCTTTTTTCCATTGTATAGTTTTGGCTTCTTTGTCAAAAATCATATGTTCATAGGTGTGTGGATTAATGTCCGGGTCTTCAGTTCAGTTCCATTGGTCCACATGTCAGTTTTTATGCCAGTACCAAGCTGTCTTTATTACTGTAGCTCTATAATAGAGCTTGAAGTCAGGGATCGTGATGCCTCCAGAGGCTGTTTTACTGTACAGAATTCTTTTGGCTATCCTGGATTTTATGTTTTTCCATATGAACTTGAGTATTGTTCTTTCCAGGTCTGTGAAGAATTGTGTTGGTATTTTGATGAGGATTGCATTGAATCTGTAGATTGCTTTTGGTAAGATTGCCATTTTTACTATGTTAATCCTGCCTATCCATGAGCATGGGAGATCTTTCCATTTTCTGACATCTTCTTCAATTTCTTTCTTCAGGGACTTAAAGTTCTTGTCATACAGGTCCTTCTCTTGTTTAGTTAGAGTTAAGCCAAGATATTTTATATCATTTATGGCTATTGCAAAGGGTGATGTATCTCTGATTTCTTTCTCAGCCTGTTTGTCATTTGTATATAGGAGGGCTACTGATATTTTTGAGTTAATGTTGTATCCTGCTACATTGCTGAAGGTGTTTATAAGCTTGGTCGAATTTTTGGGGTCACTTACATATACTATCATGTCATCTGCAAATAGGGAAAGCTTGACTTCTTCCTTTTCAATTTGTATCCCCTTGATCTCCTTATGTTGTCTTATTGCTCTGGCTAGACCTTCAAGTACTATATTGAACAAGTATGGGGAGAGCAGACAGCCTTGTCATGTTCCTGATTTTAGTGGAATCGTTTGAGTTTCTCTCCATTTAATTTGATGTTGGCTGTTGGCTTGCAGTAAATTGCCTTTATTATGTTTAGGTATGTTCCCTGTATTCCTGATCTCTCTAAGACCTTTATCATAAAGGGGTGTTGGATTTTGTCAAGGGCCTTTTCAACATCTAGTGAGATGATCATTTTTTCTTTCAGTTTGTTTATATGGTGTATTACATTGACGGACTTTTGTATGTTGAACTACCCTGGCATCCCTGGGATGAAGCCTACTTGGTCATGGTGGATAATTGTTTTCATGTGTTCTTGGAGTCTGTTTGCCAATATTTTATTGAGTATTTTTGCATCAATGTTCATGAGGAAGATTGGTCTGTAGTTCTCTTTCTTTGTTGCATCTTGGTTTGGCTTGGGAATCAGGGTAATTGTAGCCTCATAGAAGAAGATTGGTAATGTTCCTTCTATTTCTATTTGTGAAACAATTTAAAGAGTCTTGGTATTAACTCTTCTTTGAAGATCTGGTAGAATTCTGCGCTGAAACCATCTGGTCATGGGCTTTTTTGGCTGGGAGACTTTTAATGACTGATTCTACTTCCTTAGGGGTTATTGGTCTATTTAAATAGTTTATCTGGTCTTGATTTAACTTTGGTATGTAATACCGATCCAGAAAATTATCCATTTATTTTAAATTTTCCAGTTTTGTGGAATACAGGTTTTTGAAGTATCACCTGATGATTCTCTGGATTTCCTCAATGTCTGTTGTTATGTCTCCCTTTTCATTTCTGATTTTGTTAATTTGGATGCTCTCTCTCTGCCTTTTGGTTAGTTTCGATAAGGGCTTGTCTATCTTGTTGATCTTCTCAAAGAACCAACTCTTTGTTTCATTAATTCTTTGTATTGTTCTCTTTGTTTCTATTTTATTGTTTTCAGGCGTCAATTTGATTATTTCCTTGCATCTATTCCTCCTGGGTGACTTTGCTTCTTTTTGTTCTAGGGATTTCAGGTGTGCTGTTACATCACTAGTGTGAGATTTCTCCAACTTCTTTATGTGGGCGTCTAGAGCTATGAATTTTCTTCTTAGCACTGTTTGCATAGTGTCCCATAAGTTTGGGTATGTTGTACATTCGTTTTCATTAATCTCTATGAAGTCTTTAATTTCTTTCTTTATTTCTTCCTTGACTCATTGCTGATTCAATTGGGCATTATTCAGTTTCCATGAGACTGTAGGCTTTCTGTAATTTTTGTTGCTGTTGAAATCTAACTTTAAGCCATGGTGGTTGATAAGATACAGGAGGTTATTTCTGCATTTTTTTGTATCTGTTGAGATTTGTTTTGTGACAAAACATTTGGTCGATTTTGGAGAATGTTCCATGGGGTGGTGAAAAGAAGGTATATTCTTTTGTGTTAGGGTGGAATATTCTGTAGATCTCTATTAAGTTCATTTGAGTCATAATGTCTGTTAGGTCCCTTATTTCTCTGTTAAGTTTCTGTCTGGCAGACCTGTCCATTGGTGAGAGTGGGGTGTTGAAGTCTCCCACTACTAGTGTGTGAGGATTGATGTGTGATTTAATGTTTTTTTTACAAATGTAGGTGTCCTTTTATTTGGGGCATAAATATTCAGAATTGAGACTTCATCTTGTTGGATTTTCCCTGTGATAAATATGTAATGTCCTTCCTGATCTCTTTCGATTAATTTTAGTTTGAAGTCTATTTTGTTAGATATTAGCATAGCTACACCAGCTTGCTTCTTAAATCCATTTGATTGGAAAGTCTTTTCCCAGCCTTTTATTCTGAGGTAGTGTCTGTCTTTGAAGTTGAGGTGTGTTTCTTGTATGCATCAGAAGGTTGGATGTTGTTTTCGTATCCATTCTGTTAGCCTGTGTCTTTTTCTAGGTGAATTGAGACCATTGATATTAATGGATATTAATGACCAATGATTGTTAATTCCTGCTATTTTTTGGTGGTAGTATTGCATGTTTCCCTTCTTTGGTATTTGTTGGTGTATTATCTATTACCTGTGTTTTCAGGAGTGTATCTAACTTCCTTAGGTTGGATTTTTTTTCTTCTAGTTCTTTTCTGAAATGTAAGAAATGACCATGCTTATGTCTAGCAAGTCAATTATTTTCTTTCCCTGTATTTTAAGGGTTTAGTTGGTCAGGAATATTTAATTTCCTGAACCAGAAAACCATAACATTAGAATCCAAACTGGCAGCTCCCTTATGCGCTGCCCTGTAGGATCTGAATTGTTTTTGTAGGAGGTTTACAACAATCTTAATTTTCCCAGTAAAGTCAGGATCAATCATTCCTTGGACAATTATTATACCTTGGGCAGCAGAGGAGCTACGGCGTATTATTAGACCCAGTGTCCCTTCTGGGGGATGTCTGTAGCCTTCTCTATTATGGCATACATAAGTCTATTTCTAAAAACTATATATCTCAGATCTCAATAAAAACTTTATCCATAGATCTAACTTAGGCATACATCCTTAGTATCTCTAGGTTATTTCTTGAGACTCAGGTATCATTTATCACATCTCTAAATGTTTATATGTTATATTTATCTATCCCAATAACTGGCAATTCATATATCATAAATTATTTTTAACTTTCCTAAAAAGTCTCTACATCTAAACTTTCATACCCTCATAAAAACTTTACATCCAAAAGCATTTATGTATTTAATTAGTCAGGAGACATAGGTAATTGATTATTGAGAACAGCCAATGTAAAGTGAATTTCTTTTAATGAAGGGACAGTAAAAGGTCATTTTGAAATCTGTTTGGTGAGCTATCTTTTATTCAAAATTGGATAGCAATGCAAATTATCTTTAGACCTGGTAAATGGAAATATAATCTAAATGATCTCAGAGTATAATTTGGAGTAAACCCTGGCAGTAAGAAGCATGGCATAGTTTAAAATGGGAAGCTTAAACATTTTTTAAACGTCATGGGTGAAGTAAGGAATTTATTATATTAGTATTCAACATACTTAGCCAGTTTCTAAACAGTTTTGTATAGAGAATTTGATCATTTATAAGATGATCAAGCTGTAACTTGTATCCTAATAACTATCTTTTATAGCTTATACTTTACATATGATTTATCCTTAACAATGTACAGTTTGGGTCAGCCAATCATGTGCATTTTTACAATGACTACTGGTGTTAAGCATGTTTTTGTTTTTTGGTTGTGAGACAGGGTCTCACTATATACTCCTAGCTGGCCAGCCTGGAATTCCCAGAGAACTGGGATGGAACATGTGCACCATATGCCTTGCCCATAAGCATTTCTTTTTTCTTTTTTTCATTTTTGGTTTTTTGAGACAGGGTTTGTCTGTGTGGCCCTGGCTGTCCTGGAACTCACTTTGTATTCCAGGTTGGCCTGGAACTCACAGAGATCCACCTGCCTCTGCCTCCTGAGTGCTGGGATTAAAGGCGAGTGCCACTATGCATTACTCCATAGCATTGCTCTTTTTTTCTTTTTCTTTTTTGTTTTGGTTTTTTTAAACAGGGTTTCTCTGTGTAGTTTTGATGCATGTCCTGGATCTCACTCTGTAGCCCAGGCTGGCCTCGAACTCACAGAGATCCGCCTGCCTCTGCCTCCCGAGTGCTGGGATTAAAGGCGCGCGCCACCACGGCCTGGATCCCATAGCATTATTTTATGTGTTGTTCTATTAGCTTTCCAGTTACTGTGATGAAATGCCTCAACCCAAATCAACTTGGCAGTGAGGGGTTTATTTCTGGACATGTGGGTTGAAGAGGCTCCCAGAGTGGAATCCACACAAATATCCTGAGTCAGGGTCACTGTGGGTGATCTTGGTAGGAGTAAGTTTCAGCTCTCTCCTTACAGACTATATGTTGAACACAAACCTGTGATCTTGCAGAGGGCCACTTCATTCTATGGGCCCTGTGAGCTGG
>CABHPR010093899.1:14939-49363 GCA_902168415.1 Peromyscus melanophrys
ACACCAGAGGCAGAGACAGTTGGATCTCTATGAGTTCCCAACCACCCTGGTCTTTGTAGCCAGTTTCAGGTTAGCCAGATCTACATAGTGAGACCCTGTCTCAAAAGAGAGAGAGCATTAAGCAGGAGGCATAGAAGTACAAGGCCACTCAACTGAATGGACCAGGCTTTGCTGACTCCCCATGGGAGACCTTGCCTTGGAGGAGGTGGGAATGGGGCATAGTATCAGACAAGAAGGTTGAGGGTAGGAAGAGTGAGGACAGGGGAATCTGTGGTTGGTATATAAAATAAATAGATAATCTCTTAATTAAAAAAAAGAAGTACAAGGCCAGCCCAGATTACTTTGTGAGACCCACTCAATAAACAGAAGTACAAGGCCAGCCCAGATTACCTTGTAAGACCCAGTCAATAATAACAACAATAAATGTCAGTATAGCAAATAGAAATGCAAAGTGATTAAGAGTTTATTGTCTTGAGTCAGACAAACTGTCAACCCTCAGAATCTAGTAAAATATTCATGTTACTCTGGACCCCCTCCCACACATTCAAATCTTCTTTAGATTATTTCCAATACCTAATATGAATACTGCATAGACACTATTCTAACTGTGTTGAGTACAGGACAAAGATAGGAGGAAACAATACATTTTTCACTGTAGAGATAATTTTCCAAGTTGTTTGTTTCCAAGGTTTCAATCCATAAATGTAAACTCCATAGATAGAAAGGACCTGTAACGAGTTTCTTACTATGTTTGCATATTTATTCTTTTTGTGTGGATGTTCCACGCCTAGTGTGTGAAGGTCAGAGGACAATTTGTGGGAGTCAGTTCTCTGGGGACAGGGGATTGAACTCAGGTGGGGGAGCAAGCCTTTTACCTTCTAAGCCATTTCACTGGCCCACATTCATTTGTGCATTGATATCTGTGTGGCAGTTGGGGGTAGGTACTGGGAGGGAGTACAGCAGGTATTCTTCTTAACTGAGCCATCTTGGTGGCCCATATACTGAGTTTCTTATCCTCATGCTAACATTGACAGCATGACCTACTTGCACAAGAATCTTTTTTCGGGTAACTGTTTTTGTGTGATATGTAAGTGTGTGTGTGTGTGTGTGTGTGTGTGTGTGTGTGTGTGTGTGTGTGTATGTGTGTATGTGTGTGTATGTGGTTTATGTCACTGGAGAGATAGCTCAATAGTTAAGAGCCCTGGCAGCTCTTCCAAACAACAAGGGTTCTATTCTCAGCACCTACATGGCAGCTTATTAATGTCTGTAACTGAAGTTCCAAGGAATTCAACACCCTCTTCTATCCTCCTCAGGTACCACACATGCATGTTCTGCAGAGATATATAAGCAGCCAAAAGACCCATATGATGCATCTGTCATCATAACAAAGACACCATGAGAAATCCAATTTCAAGATGCTTTCATCCTGTCTGCTAAAAGTCTGATGACTTTCAGCTCTGATCCACTTTAGGTCTTTGATCCATGTAGAGTTGATTTGTATATGTTGGTAGGTGAAGGCTTAACTTCATTTTTTACCTGGATATCCCATTTTCCCAACATCCCTTGTTTAACTCATTATTTGTTCATCATTGAACAATCTTAGCAGCTTGATCAAAACTCATCTGGTCACAGAGGGTCAGATGGACAGCAAGAATGCCTTCCAAGTTCTGTAACTCAATAAGACAACTCTGTTTCACACCAAGAAATTCAAAAGAGCCAGCAGAAAATGAATGTTTTTAACAAACATAAAATGTGATAGATGAAATGGTGGATATGCCAACTGTGCATATCTGACACACATGATGATAATATATATGCAAAACTGGGCCCCATAAATACACATATTGATCATATTAACTAATCTTTAATTTAATCATGGCCAGTGTTCATGAGCAATTCTGGGCTTTCCACTTCTATTTCACTGATCTATATGTCTGCCTTTATGTCAGCAGTAGACTATTTTGATGGTTAAAGGTTTGTACTAAAATTATGAAATCATGTAGGATGTCTTGCAATTTCATTCTTGTTTTTTTAAGATACTTTCAAGGCCACGTATGGTGGTGCTTGCCTATAACCCCAGCTCTAGGGGGGAAGAGACAGGTGGATCTCTAGGAGTTTGAGGCCAGCCTGACATATAGAGTGAATTCCAGGACAGCTAGAAAGGACGTTTCTATTTCTGTGCATAATATCACTGGGGTTTTGATCTGATGTGCATAAAACTGAATGACTACGTTCAGTGATATTGTCATCTATTAAAAAAAAAGTCTTCCAGGCAAGCTGGCTCATGACTAATTCCAGCCACTCAAGAAGCTGAGGCAGGAGTACCAAAGTTCTAAGAGTGCCTACCACAACCAATTCAAGGCCATCCTGATTATTTTAGTGACATTCTGTTTCTAAATAAAATTTATAAGACTGAGATTAGAGCATTGCTTACCATGCACAAAGCCTTGGGTTCAATCCCTGTACTGCAGAACAACAGTAATAATGAGATTAAGTCTTCCTTTTTTTAATTTTATTTTATTTTACAATAACATTCAGTTCTACATATCAGCCACGGATTCTCTTGTTCTCCCCCCTCCTGCCCCCCTCCCCTTCCCCCCAGGCCACCCCCTATTCCCACCTCCTACAGGGCAAAGCCTCCCCCAAGGACTGAGATCAACTGGGTAGACTCAGTCCAGGCAGGGCCAGTCCCCTCCTCCCAGGCCGAGCCAAGTGACCCTGCATAAGCCCCAGGTTTCGAAGACAGGACCCGGTCCCACTGCCTGGATGCCTCCCAAACAGATCAAGCCAATCAACTGTCTCACCCATTCAGAGGGCCTGATCCAGTTGGGGGCCCCTCAGCCATTGGTTCATAGTTCATGTGTTTCCATTCATTTGGCTATTTGTCCCTGTGCTTTATCCAATCTTGGTCTCAACAATTCTCACTCATATAGACCCTCCTCTTTCTCGCTAATTGGACTCCCAGAGCTCCACCTGGGGCCTAGCCGTGGATCTCTGCTTCCAGATCCCTCAGTCATTGGATGGGGTTTCCAGCACGATAATTAGGGGGTTTGGCCATCCCATCACCAGAGTGGGTCAGTTCGCACTGTCTCTCAACCATTGCCAGCAGTCTATTGTGGGGGTATCTTTGTGGATTTCTGTAGGCCTCTCTAGCACTTTGCTTCTTCCTATTCTCATATGGTCTTCATTTATCATGGTCTCCTATTCCTTGTTCTCCCTCTCTGTTCTTGATCCAGCAAGGGTCTCCCACTCCCCCAAGCTCTCTTTCCCTCGACCCTCGCCCTTCATTTCCCCCACGTATGTCCAGGCTGTTCATGAAGATCTCATCCATTTCTCCATCATTGGGTGATCCCTGTGTCTTTCTTGGGGTCCTGTTTTCCAGGTAGCCTCCCTGGTGATGTGAGTAGCAGTCCAGTCATCCTTGCTCCACATCTAGTATCCTCCTATGAGTGAGTACATACCATGTTTGTCTTTCTGAGTCTGGGTTACATCACTCAGGATGATTTTTTCTAGATCCCTCCATTTGCCTGCAAACCTCATGATGTCATTGTTTTTCTCTGCTGAGTAGTACTCCATTGTGCATATGTACCATATTTTCTTTATCCATTCTTCACTTGAAGGGCATCTAGGTTGTTTCCAGGTTCTCGCTATTACAAATAATGCTTATATGAACATAGCTGAGCAAGTGCTCTTGTGGTATGATTGAGCATTCCTTGGGTATATACCTGAGTGGTATAGCTGGATCTTGTGGGAGATTGATTCCCAATTTTCTAAGAAAGTGCCATATTGATTTCCAAAGTGGTTGTACAGGCTTGCATTCCCACCAGCAGTGGAGGAGAGTTCCCCTAGCTCCACATCTTCTCCAGCACAAGGTGTCTTCAGTGTTTTTGATTAGCCATTCTGACGGGTGTAAGGTAGTATCTCAGAGTCATTTTGATTTGCATTTCCCTGATGATTAGGGATGTTGAGCAATTCCTTAAATGTCTTTCAGCCGTTTGAGTTTCCTCTGTTGAGAATTCTCTGTTTAGTTCTATCGCCCATTCTTAATTGGACCATTGGGCATTTTGATGTCTAATTTCTTGAGTTCCTTCTATATTCTGGATATCTTGTCTTCTTTCACCATCTCTAATTTGGGAGTTTAATAGGTGCACTTCTTATATCTCCTTGGTGGAATTAACTCTAAGTATTTTATTCTTTTGGTACGCTCATAAATAAATACTTTCTTAATTTCCTTTCCAATTGTTCACTGCTAAGGCTGGGAATATTGCTAAGAGGCTGAACACTTGCCAGGCATACAGGAAGCTCTGGGTTCAATCTGTTTCACTACTTCTTGGAAAAATGAAAATCTAATTGTTCATGGTCAGTATTAATATACAGAAATACAGCTACTTGGGCATGTTCTTTTCATTAGCCACCAATTTTACTAGTTTTGCTCATTTAGTTCTGAGAACTTTCTGTACAATGTTAAGGATTTTCTATAAACAAGTTCCTGTCATTTAATATATATCTATATATGTCTTTACCACCTCATAATTGAGCACCTTCTTTTCATTGTCTAGCCTAATGGCTCTGTGTAGCACTCCTAATAGTCTCTTGAACAGAAGTGGTCACAGCAACATCCTGTATTATTCCCGATCTTAGAAAGAGAGTTGTCAGTCTCCCCACTGAATATGACGTTGGCTGTGGGTTTCCATCTGTGGCCTTTGTTACACTAAGCCAGACTTCTATCCAGATTCATTGTTATTATCATCAAAGTCTGTGAAATTTTGTCAAATTTTTGTTGATTCAATCTTATTGGTTATATAGCTATTCAATTTTGTTTCTTACACAATTCCATCTCTAAAGTTGCCATGTTTGTAGGAATTTGTCCATCCCATCTAGGCCACCCAACAGTTAGCATATAACTCCTGAGTGCTCTTGAAATTCTTCATGTTCCTGTGAATGGATGGTGAGGTCTCAAATTGTATTAATATCCATCTCCTTTTTTCAAAGTTAATCTGGGGAAAGGTTGCTAATGTTGTTAACCATTTTTGAAGAACCAACTTTTGGTGCATCAGCTTTCTCTGCAGTTGCTCTAGTCTCTGTTTTGTTTATCTTCATCCTCATCTTTAGTTTTCTCCTTCTCCTACCTTGGGGGAACATTTTAGGGGAGCAATGGTCTCATTATATAATCCAGACTTGCCTCAAATTCACAATCCTCCTGCCTCAGCCTCTGATTCTAGGATGCTAGGTTATATCACATACTTCACCTGCTTCATAGTAGTTTTTAAAGAGTTAATATAATAATCAAGAACCATTTTTGGGAAAATATCACACACAAAGGAACAAAAAATGTTCCTGCAATTATTCCTACCACTAGTGTTAGCCTTGATGCCAAGTATCCAGGTCTATCTCTGATTAACTCTACAGATTTAAGTACTATTTGAAAACCACTTTAAGCTCCAGTTTTTCATCATGTGAATGGAAATAATTTCTACATGACAGACTCATCATATAGATGAAACCAGATACAAGGCCAGCCACATTATAATTACCATACCACCATGGTCACCATTAGCATAAATAATCGTTCTTGAGCAGACTGCTGAGGATTGAGCCCCAAAGTCACAACAAGGAGTAAAGGGGTGAGGATGGCATTGAAACATGAGGGGCGTGGGGAGAACATGTTATCCAACTATTGAAAGCACTGTAACATGGCTACTAAATAAAAATGGCAGAGAAAAAGGAAGTGGCGGTGTGATGCAAAATTTCAAACCTGGTAATTGACTAGTTTTCATCCTCCAAGATGTGGCCATGATGGGCTTAGACAAGCAAGGTATTAGTAGAGGGATATGCTTGTGAAGGTGAGCCTGAGATAACCCTCAGGACACATGCAGATATGATCTCTGTGGAGGCAGAGTAGGAGGCATGTCTTAGATTGCAGTGCGGTTCCAACAGAGTTTCTGCAAGGTTGAGGCTGAGTTCCCCACAGTCACCAAGCAGAGGGGAATGGGGTCTTACAGAGTCTGCCTTGCTTTCCTACCCCACTGCAGAAACCATGGTCTCTGCAGAGGAGCTGGTACATTGACAGTCAATAGCCTAGGCCTTCTGTCACTTAGATCACAACCACAAGAGACCACTTCTTCATGGCTGCCTCAACTGAGACCCTGAGGAAAAGATGTAGCCATGGAAACGCTGGAAGTTTCAACACCCAAAATCGCAATTGCCCTGTCTCACATTCCCACAGCTTCACATGATTGCCTGGATGAAATTGATGGAATTCTGGGTTTGGAAGGAAGAGGGAGAACCAACCTAGAAACACAGCAAGGTGGAAAGGAGACTGGCTAAGATACTCATACTTCAACTCACCCAATCAATCTTCCCACAGCAAAGTGGGAAGGTATTTATCAGCTGTAGGAGTTCCCTGGTAGAAATTTCAGGGTCACTCATGTATACTATCATATCGTCTGCAAGTAGGGAAAGTTAGATAGACTTTTTCTTTTCCTATTTGTATCTCCTTGATCTTCTTTTATTGTCTTATTGCTCTAGCTAGAACTTGAAGTACTGTATTGAATAGATATGAGGAGATTGGACAGCCTTGTCTTCTTCCTGATTTTAGTGGAATCACTTTGAGTTTCTCTCCATTTAATTTGATGTTGGCTGTCAGCTTGCTGTAAATTGCCTTTATTATGTTTAGGAACATTCCTTGTATTCCTGATCTCTCTAAGACCTTTGTCATGAAAGGGTGTTAGATTTTGTCAAAGGATTTTCCAGCATCTAATGAGATGATCATGTGGTTTTTTTTCTTTCACTTTGTTTATGTGGTGGGTTACATTGACAGGTTTTCATATGTTGATCCATCCTTGCATCTCTGGGATGAAGTCTACTTGATCATGGTGGATAATTTTTCGATGTGTTCTTGGATTTGGTTTGCCAGTATTTTACTGAGTATTTTTGCATCAATGTTCATGAGGGAGATTGGTCTGCAATTCTCGTTCTTTGTTGCATCTTTGTGAGGTTTGGGTATCAGGGTTACTGTAGCCTCCTAAAAAGAGTTTGGTAATGTTCCTTCTGTTTCTATTGTGTGGAACAATTTGAAGAATGTTGGTATTAGCTCTTCTTTGAAAATCTTGTAGAATTTTGTGCTAAGACCATCTGGTCCTGGGCTTTTTCTGGTTGGGAGATTTTAATGACTGTTTCTATTTTCTTAAGGGCTATAGGTCTGTTTAAATTGTTTATCTGGTATTGAACTTATTTTGGTACATGGTACCTATCCAGAAAATTGTCCATCCCTTTTAGATTTTCCATTTTTGTGGAGTACAGGTTTTTGAAGTATGACCTGATGATTCTCTGGATTTCCTCATTGTTTGTTGTTATGTCTCCCTTTTCATTTCTGATTTTGTTTATAAGGACGCTCTCTCTTTTCCTTTTGGTTTGTTTGGACAAGGACTTGTCTATCTTGTTGATTTTCTCAAAGAACCAACTCTTTGTTTCATTAATTCTTTGTATTGTTCTCTTTGTTTCTATTTTATTGTTTTCAGGCGTCAATTTGATTATTTGCTGGCATCTATTCCTCCTGGGTGACTTTGCTTCTTTTTTCTAGAGCTTTCATGTGTGCTGTTAAATCACTAGTGTGAGATTTCTCCAACTTCTTTATGTGGACATTTAGTGCTAAGAATTTTCCTGCTAGCAATGCTTTCATAGTGTCCTATAAGTTTGGGTATGGTGTATATTCATTTTCAATGAATTCTAGGAAGTATTTAATTTTTTTTTCCTCCTTAACCGATTGATTATTTGGTTGTGCATTATTCACTCCATGAGATTTTAGGCTCTATAATTTTTGTTGTTGTTGAAATCTAACTTTAAGCCATGGTGGTCCAATAAAATGCAGGAGGTTATTCTTGAATATTATTATGGACCCACCTTAATATTATTCTTCCCAAGGGCCCAAAAGAGAAGCTATGAACAATGACAATTTTGTGGGGGAAATGAATCTGAGGAAACCAAGCTCTCTTTGTCTATCTTATTCCTCTGGGATAAAATCCTGTCTACACAGCTGCAGTTCTGTTCTTGTGCCCAGCTCCTGTCTTGCCTGATTTCTCTCTGTATTTATCTGCCGTCCCCTCTAAGTTCTGTCTTGATTCTCTCATCTTAGTTCTGCCTCGTTTATGTCCTTCTCATCTCATTCTTACTCATCTAGTACTTCCCTTTCTGGCTCTTCCTCATCTTCCATCTTGTCCTCAAGTTCTCTCCTCAAAATCTTCCTCTAAGTCTCCTTATACCTATCAGTTCTCCCCAAGTCTCTGAGATATTCAGTTATAAACCCAAGCAATAGCAATCCTCTGGCAGAGCAAGGTCATCAGGCTTGAATTCCTACAGGGTCATAAAGGCAGGTAAGAATTTTCCTTAGGCAGTGACTGTCAGGCTTTGTTTTACAACCTAAAAAGGGAGTGGTAAAGGAGGAGGTCAACTAAGATCTAATGATTGGTTAGTAGATCAAGAAAATGAAGGAAATAGGGCTGGAGAGATGGCTCAGGCGTTAAGAGCACTGGCTGCTCTTCCAGAGGTCTTGAGTTCAATTCCCAGCAATCACATGGTGGCCATAAAGAAAGTAAACTCAATATGGAGTTTCTTCTTGGATGCCTATCATCTTCTCTGAAGTAGATTGGTGCTGCCAGGAGCACACATGTCTCATTGTCATAAAAAAAAACATTTAAAAAAAAGGGGGGGGATTTATATGCTCAGTCTACATTCCTAGAAGTGCTTAGTTAAGAAGTTAATAGTCTATAATGTTAATAAGTTATAGCTGAATTTAGGCGGGATAAATATAGACAAGTAGAATTCTGGGAAGTGAAATGCTATGTCGGTAGATACCAGCCCGCCATCCAGGGAGCAGTATGTAACATGCACACAGGTAAAGCCACGGAATATGTGGCAACATATAGATTAACAGAAATTGACTGAGTTTAAGTATAAGAGCTATTCAGTGGTAGGCCTGAACTATTGGCCAAGCAGTTTTAATTAATATAACCTCTGTATTACTTAGGTCCAAGCGGCCGTAGGGTAGTGGGAGCTGGGCAGGACCTGGAAAACTTCAGCTGCAAATGGTGCCCAACAACTCAAGTTTCCACCTGAAACCTGAGAATATTTAATAATCAATTTTTTAAAAAGCCAAAACCAGGTTCCTGCTTCATGTCTCATATGGGTGGTGAAACACCTCAACATGTGGGCTTGACCTGCAGCATGGCAGATTCCAAGCCATGCAGTATGCTGTGTGGTGGATTTAGCTTTTGCTAGTATATAAAAAAAAGGTTTCTGGACTACATGCTGCTTTGATAGAGGCATAGACCCACGCCTCCCAGAGTCCAACAATGAGCATGGTTACTCTGAAGCTGGTGGTAAATGTAGTTCCACCATGTTAAAAAGCTAAATTGGTTGGAGTCAGCAGCCAAGGCTTCTGCTTCAGTCCCAGGCACTGCAGTTTAAAGCAATAGTTACACAATAAGACAGATTCAGATGGAATAATTTAAAATGTATGTAGGCTTGAAAGAGAGACAAAAAGGAATATATGCAGTTATATAAACAAATATTTTTTAAAAATAAAGTCTTTAAAGAGACAGTAAAGGTACTATGAAAAATAAGCCATGTAAAGATTCTCACACAGAGAATCTAGATTGTGTTGTCTTTGGGATTTTTAACTGCAGGAAGACATTTGATTGTAAAGACTTCTCAGTTAAACCAGTATGTATATTTTAAAGGTACCTTGATTTCAAAATTTGGATCTAAAGATATGTTGCTTTGGAAAGGAGGCTCTGCTTTTGTTTCCACAGAAGGCAAGAGGCTATGGGTTTGTTCCAGATTAAGATACATCAGGTTTGACCAGCCAAGACCCCCTGAAAGGTCTCCAATGACACCAAGGCCCAGATGATCTAACATCCAGAACAGTTTCAAGGCAACTGTCTCAGAGAATACAGCCTCATGAACTACTCCATAATCCTAAAATTTTCTTTGTGTCCCCATAAGAATACAGTGCCCTCATCCAGCCAGAAGCAGCATGAGAATCTATGCCCAAATTCCCAAATATACCAAGCTGGCTTAAGGGATGGAATTGGCTCACTCCTTCTCTAAACCCAACCATATTGCTAAAAGAAAAGATTGAGAGATTCTTCTGCCTCATATCAGAAGAGCCCTCTGGTGTCGGACAGAGAAAAACCAATATTTTTATTTAAAACAGGTTTATTATAAATACAATCTCTTTCTAAAGAAGACAGGAGGATAGCATAAATACGATAGGATGAAAGGGTAGATTAATGAACCTACTTTTAAAGAGCAACAACTTGTTTAAAAACGTTTTACATTGCTATGAATTTTAGTTTATTGATACAAATTTAAAGTTAATTTTGTCTCTCGACGCAAACTGATGGGCGAACCCCGCTATTAAAGTTGCCTTAAATATAAGGCGAGCACTTTAATGGATGGAATACAGGGACGAGTGGCCAAACGAATGGAAACACATGAACTGTGAACCAATGGCTGAGGGGCCCCCAACTGGATCAGGCCCTCTGAATGGGTGAGACAGTTGATTGGCTTGATCTGTTTGGGAGGCATCCAGGCAGTTGGACCGGGTCCTGTACTCATTGCATGAATTGGCTGTTTGAAACCTGGGGCTTAGCAGAGACGCTTGGCTCAGCCTGGGAGGAGGGGACTAGACCTGCCTGGACTGAGTCCACCAGGTTGATCTCAATCCTCGGGGGAGTCTTTGCCCTGGAGAAGATGGAAATGGGGGGTGGGACGGGGGGGAGGGGGGCAGGGCAGGAGAGGGGAGAATGGGGGAATCTATGGCTGATATGTAAAGTTAAATTGTATTGTAAAATAAAATAAATTCAAAAAAATAAAAAATAAAGTTAATTTTGTTATTGTGTGTATATTTTTACTCTTGTTTAAGGTATTATGTTTATACAACTCATTTAAAATGAATTGTAATGTATCATTAAGAAACACAGATTAGGGCTGGAGAGATGGCTCAGAGGTTAAGAGCACTGGCTGCTCTTCCAGAGGTCCTGAGTTCAATTCCCAGCAACCACATGGTGGCTCACAACTATCTGTAATAAGATCTGGTGCCCTTTTCTGGCATGCAGGGACACATGCAGGTAGAACGAATAAAGAAATTTAAAAAAAGACTGAAAAAAAAGAAATACAGATTAATAGTTAATTATCTACAATAATCAAATTTATAGTCATTTTAGTTGAGTTTTCTAGGTATACATAGATAGATTTCAGTTAGGTAGGTTATCATCAAACACTTCAAAGACCTACAGAATATGACAATTAAAACATTTTACAAACTTAAACTTTCCTGGATAATGAGACACATCCGCTCCTGGCAGCACTGATTTACTTCAAAGAGAAAGATGGGCATCGAAGACACTTCATGTGGAGTTTATCTTCTTCTTGGCAAAAATAGCCATTTGGGCAAGAAACTGTTCTTGCCTGGGATACTTGAAAAACATGTTGTGTTGACTGGACAAACAAAACCCATGGGAAGGTGACCACTGAACTTTGCAAGGTGAGATGGTCCTTCAGGTTCCTGCTTTGCAGAAGAAACTACCAGACATTCTACAGGACACAGAGAGAAGTGACTGAGAGACTCTAGTCCTATGGGCTGAAGATGAATGTCCCAACATTACAGAGGAACTTTGGATGACTGTCCAGACAGAGAGCTGTCTCTCTCATTCTAGATTTTTGGAAGTTGCTTACAATGTTCTTCCTGTTTAGTTAGGGATAATTATATCCTTCTGGGATCTTTGATGTAGTTGAAGACTAGATAGTTATAATTTCCTTGGTTATGATAAAAGATAAGTTAGATATGAAACATTAGACTCACAAATATAGGATAGATAGAATATCTTCTTTAATTTTGTCAATTACAAATAGACTAGATATTATAACTATGATTCTCCCTTGATAATTGTTTTGTTATATGTAATTTTACTATATTAAAGTTAAAACCTTCCTTTTTGAAAAAAGAAAATGAGAAGTGCTTGAGATGTCCTTCTGCATGCTGTGAATCTGTGTTGCTCTGATTTGGTTGATAAATAAAATGCTGACTGGCCAGTAGCCAGGCAGGAAGTATAGTATAGATGGGAAAGACAGAGAAGAGAATTCTGGGACCAGGAAGGATGAGTCAGGAGTCGCCAGTCAGACACAGGAAGCAATATGTGAAGGCAGAACTGAGAAATGTACCAAGCCATGTGGCTAAACATAAAAAATAATTATGGGTTAGTTTAAATGTAAGAGCTAGTCAACAGTTAGCCTGAGCTAATGGCTGAGGACTTTTAATTAATATAAACCTCTGTGTGTTTATTTGGGTCCAAGCAGCTGCAGGGCTGTGGGAGCTGGGCAGGACCAGGAAAACTTCAGCTACAGTAAGGCTGTATAAGAAAAGAGGGTCTCAGCTTTAAATTTCACAAGAAATAAAGCTATCAGCCGACCTAGGAGACAAGTGTTGTTTCCACAAGGGTATTATCTTAGTTCAGGAGAGTGTTTGGCCTTGGGTGCTTGATGTATATATTTTAGATATATACACTGTTAGGAGTTCTTGGAAGCACACATAGCATACAAGAAAGTCATTGTAAAAACCAGCTAATATACATACAAAAGATAAAATATCACCAAGACTTCTTAAGCCGTGGCTTGACCTTCGCAAAAGTCCTTGAACTTTCCAAGTAATAGCTTTGGTGATAGTAGCTGAATTCCATTACATTTTCCTGTGGCTTGCAGCAGTTCCAGGTTTTTTCATATAATAAATAAAGGAGAATGTTTAATTCACTCTAGGGTAGTAAAAACATGGATATATTTAAATTTGGATATGACTTGAAAAATGAAAAGTAATCTATATAGATGGCAAGCAGGGAATTAGTTTAGTCATCTAATAGGTGTAGTTGTATATAATCAGAATATCTCTGTCCCAAGAAGGGAGTAGAAGAGAAACATAAAAATCTATCATTAGCTAGTATAGCATAATATGGTCAAATGTGTCTAAATACTACAATTGTGACTTATCATAAAGAAATGATTAGTTTGGAACATTAACTCTATCAATCTCTGATTAGTGGTATTAATTTGGTTAAACTGTATTTTGAAGAGGCATTGTTAGATAAAAAGTTACTTGAGTTAGTCACAAGCACCTGTGAGACCAAGGCTGCAGTTGAAACTGACCTAATAATTTAAATTTGTAATCAAGGCAATATTAACACATTTAGCTATGAGAGGATTGTTATAATCTGTGTCAGGGTATACATAGCAAGACTTACATACAGAACAATTATCAGAGAAGACTATCTGATAGTATATACATTTCAGGATCATTGGCAGAATTTATACAATTAATAACAGAGCATTTTTAAGGGCAGTCCAGCCCCTGGGCTGGTGAGTACAGTACAGAAAGAGGGGTAAGTCACAAAGGGGCTGTAGAAATCATTCATGGTTACTTCCTGCTGATATGGGGCCAAAGCTGAGGGTCTTGAAGGCTGGAATGCAATGGAAACCCAAGAAGAGCAGACTGTTTCAGGCTCTGTAAGACATGTGTAGCAGGATTTTCTGTCTCATGGGCTAGAGGGCAGGATGTAGGGCTGAGCTGGACAGCACATCCATGTGAGCTGGGGGATGGGGTGCAGACCTGCAGCTAGACAGCACGTCTGTGGTCCAGAGGGTGACAACCTGTAACTCTTTAAATGATTAAAATTTCTGCTGGAAACAAATACATGGATTAGTGGTAGAAAATGCAGTTGAGTTTGAAGGAGGAAACTTTTTCTCTTGGGTGTACCTATGGAATATTAAATGCATGGTTTTAGCAGATGAGAGAAGGAGGGGATATCAGGCCAGGGAGAGAGGGAAAGATACATCCTGCCAGAGAAGAAAAACAAAATTTGTAAGTGGGAGACATAAACTGTAATCAGATTGCATTCCTAATGATCCTTCTTGGCTTGTGAATATTGGAGAATTTTGATCTCCTGAAGCTTATAAGAACCTTGTTGAAAGACAAAATCTTCAGAAATATTAGTAATATGATAACAGTGGTGAATTTTTCAGTGCAAAATTATGAATCTTAGGAGTTTCAACAAAACAGCAGGATAGTCAGAGAATGAAATCTGAAATGTTTCATTTATGTATATATATATATATATATATATATATATATCAAGTCTTGATTATCTTTTGATCAAAATTAATAAAAATACTTTGAGGACAGGATTGTTTCTAATAATATTTCTATAAATTTTAACATCATTGATGAACAGAGTTCATCAAAAGGATCTGGAATTGTATCAGTTTATTCATAAAGTCACAGCTCAATATTTAAGAATCTAGAGGTAAATAACAGCCTGTATTCAGACTGGCCATAGCATATTTGTCCTGCAGCAGCCTAGTATACAGTGGACCCTAGGACAAATTTTAATACCCTAGATCATGTCTGTCATTTATAATTTCTAGAATAATGGGTCGGTTATGTCTTGGGTTTGTTTACCCAAGTTCTTTTAAGTATAAAACCCATCTATAGCATTAGAGCTGAAATTAGTCCATAGCAGAGATTAATGATACACAAATCAATTGCTGCATGTCTCTTGCCCACAGAGTGTTAGGTATAAAGGGGATGCCTGTGGGCAGAATAGGCCATAATTTTATCTATCTGACCATTTTAATATTCCTGAGATTTTGGTTACAATATTACCTTGACCTTGACCTGTAAGAGATGAAAGAGTAATAGTTGTCTTAAGTACTTAGCCAATCTTTTTCTGAAATGTAAGAAATGTCCATGCTTATGTCTATCAAGTCAATTATTTTTTTCCCTGTATTTTAAGGGTTTAGTTGGTGTATAATATTTAATTTCCTGAACCCAGAAGACCATAACATTAGAATCCAAACTGGCAGCTCCCTTAGGCACTGCCCTGTAGAATCTGAATTGTTTTTGTAGGAGGTTTACAATAATCTTAATTTTCCCAGTCAAGTCAGGATCAATCATTTCTTGGACAATTATTATACCTTATACAGCAGAGGAGCTATGGCCTTTTATTAGCCCCAGGTCTCTTCTGGGGAAGGTCTGTAGACTCCACTATTAAGGCATACATAAGTCTATTTATAAAGCCTGTATATCTCAGATCTCAATAAAAACTTTATCCATAGATCTAACTTAGGCATACATCCTCAGTATCTCTAGGTTATTTACTGAGACTTTGGTATCATTTATCACATATCTAGATGTATATATGTTGTAATTATCTATCCCAATAACTGGAAATTCATATATCATAAATTATTTTTAACTTTCTGAAACAGTCTCTATATCTAAACTTTCATACCCTCATAAAAACTTTACATCCAAAAACATTTATGTATTTAATTAGTCAGGAGACATAGGTGATCGATTATTGAGAAAGGCAATGTAAAGTGAATTTCTTTTAATGAAGCAAGAGTAAAAGGTCATTTTGAAATCTGTTTGGTGAGCTATTTTTATTCAGAATTGGATAGCAAGGCAAATTATCTTTAGACGTGGGAAATGGAAATATAATCTAAATTATCTCAAAGTATAATTTGCACTAAGCCCTGACAGTAAGAGGTATGAAATAGTTTAAAGTCGGAAACGTATACATTTTTTAAATGTTAGGGGTGAAGTAAGGGATTTATTCTATTAATATTCAGCATACTTAGCCTGTTTATAAACATAGTTTTGTATAGAGAATTTGAACTTTTATAAGATGATCAAGCTTTAACTTGTATCCTAATAATTACCTTTAATAGCTTAAAATTTACAAAAGTCTTATCCTTAATAATGTACAGATCAGGTTGACCAATCATGTACATTTTTACAATGACTACTGGTGTTAAGCATGTTTTTGTTTTTTGGTTGTGAGACTGGGTCTCACTATATACTACTGGCTGGCTGGCCTAGAATTCCCACAGTACTGGGATCAAAGGTGTGCGCCACCAGGCCTGGCCCATAAGCATTTCTTTTTTCTTTTTTTCATTTTTTTTTTTTTGAGCTGAGGACCGAACCCAGGGCTTTGCGCTTGCTAGGCAAGCGCTCTACCACTGAGCTAAATCTCCAACCCCCATTTTTGGTTTTATGAGACAGGGTTTCTCTGTGTATCCCTGGCTGTCCTGGAACTTACTTTGTGGACCAGGCTGGCCTGGAACTCACAGATATCCACCTGCCTCTGCCTCCGGAGTGCTGGGATTAAAGGAATGTGCCACTACACGAGACCCCATAGAATTTCATTTTCGTTTGGGTTTTTTTTTTTGTTGTGATGGTTTTGTTGTTGTTGTTGTTGTTGTTGGGTTATTTTTTGTTTTTGTTTTTGTTTTGTATTTTGTTTTTTGGTTTTTGTTTGTTTGTTTGAGACACGGCTTCTCTGTGTAGCTTTGGTGCCTGTCCTGGATCTCACTCTGTAGACCAGAATGGCATTGAACTCGCAGAAATCCTCCTGCCTCTGCCTCCCAAGTGCTGGGATTAACGGCGTGTGCCACCACTGCCCGGCTCCCATAGCATTTCTTTATGTGTTGTTCCAGTTAGCTTTCCAGTTACTGTGATGAATTGCCACAACCCAAACCAACTTAGGGGTTAGGGGTTTATTTGGCTTAAATGTCTTGATCAGGGTCTGTCATGGAGGGGCAAGAACCATGGGGAAAGCTTCCTGGCTTGCTCCCCACAACTTGCTCAGCTGCTTTTCTTATAGGGCCCATAAGAAAGGGGCTATCTGCAAGGGGATAGCACTGGGTCCTCCTCCATCAAACAGTAAATAAGAAAATACCTTGCTGGCCATCGTGATGGAGGTGATACCTCAAATGAGGTTTTCTCTTCCCATGTGAATTTAGTCTGTCAAATAGACAAAAACTAAGCAGCATGTCTCTATTGGTCATCTGTTCCTCTTTCTTTAAAAGGAATGTCAGGTCTTTTCCTTCTCTTTGGATTGAGCTGCTTGTGGTTTTTATTGTTACTATTGTTGAACTGTGAGAGTTCTTTATATATTTTGGCCCATGTTCAGATGTACAATATGTAACACTTTTTGACACTTGAAAATGATCTTTCCACTTTCTTGATCCATGGTCTATTACTTGTTAATAGTGCTTTAACTGGAATTCCAACTGTACATAGTCTGGAGAAAAACAATGTGATCTTTGAAGTTTGTGTACAAGACAGAATGGATAAGTCAACTGTCTAACATCCACTACCCCATTTATCTCACATTTGTTATGGTAAGACATTGGAAATTTGTCTTGGCTGCTCTGAAATATACACTATCTTTGACGAAAATTCTCTATGGGTTATTCTAACCTCCTCCTCCTTCCAATGTGAAATTTACATCTTGCTACTGACAGCTCCTTGGAGTTTCCTTCCCACAGCCAGATTAGCCTACTCTTTTATTTATTTATTTATTATTTATTTATTTATTTGTTTGTTTGTTTGTTTGTTTATTATGCAGTGTTCTGCCTGCACACCAGAAAGAAACTATATTTTGTTATATATGTTTGCAAGCCACCATGTTCTTGCTGGGAATTGAACTCAGGACCTCTAGAAGAGCAGCCAGTGCTCTTAACCTCTGAGCCATCTCTCCATCCCTAGTCCAGGGATTATTTCCTGTAAGCAAATACTAATAGACACTACTTGGTGGAAGGTCAAGTCATTGTTAACATTTAAGATTCTTGAAGACCTAGCAATGATCATTTCCCTTGTGCCCTATTATAGGGAAACTGAGTCAGGAAACACAGTCATTCAATCAGGGTCACATAGGCCATCAGTGGCACAAGCTATCTGTCCACAGCCACATCTCTAGCCTCCCCACCATGGAGACCTACTAGGTGACCTTCACCCTTCTAGATCATGTCATAGGCTCAGGATTCTTATAAGGCTCCCAGATTCCTGTCCATCAACATCAAACACCTGACAAGAATAGTCCACCTGTAGCCCAATCTGACCTAAATGTCAGCCAGATCCTGAGCTGTGTGAGATCTCTTACAGGCTGTCAGGATTCTCAGAGAAGCTGAATGGGAAGACTAATCATAAACTATCTGTAGGACAGCTCTGGAGGGCTCTGGTCTAAATAGTGTAGCTGGAGGGAATCGAAACTTGTGTTTCAAGGCAGGAAATAGTTAAGTGAGGACCAAGAGATAAAATGAGGTCTCTGATTCCAAGTCTTGAGTCTGACCGTCACCAAAAACTGAAGCTTGGTTCACTCAAGAGAAAGTCCTTGCTTCTTCCATACACAGCACAGCCCCATTATCTCTGAGCACTCAGCCACTCCAACAGTCTGTAATTTATTTCCTGCCTGATTTTTAAGGATCTGGGTTGGTTGGAAGTTAAGGGACTGTCTCTGGTTGTAAGAGGCCTTTGCAAGAATCAGAAGTACCACACAGGGCAATCATCATTCTGGGGTCAGCACTGCTACCCAAGCCCAACATCACAATCAACAATTCCAATCCCATGGAGGGTGACGACTCAGTAGCATTAATGTGTGAGCCTAAGACTCAGAATACAGTCTACCTGTGGAGGATAAATGATCAGAAGAGGACAGGCTAAAACTTTCTGAGGACAACAGGACTCTCACTTTACTTAGTGTTTTGAGGACTGACACAGAAACCTATGAATGTGAACCTGGAACCCAGTGAGTGCCTCCCCAAGTGACCAATTCTCTCTGAACATTACCTGTAAGTATTTTCTGTTTCATCCTGGCCCCAACTGCCTAAACATGTAGGGCTAGAGCTACCATATTCAGTCCAGTCCCCTTGGGTTCATGACACACACCTACCATACAGATACCTAGGCTGCTAGGGCATCCTGGCAATCACATGGTAGACAGGCCCAGCATTGAGCTTGAATGGGCTGCAGGGACTTCTCCTGCCCAGAGAGTCTCAGGGTGATGGAGACAGGAGACATGTCAGACTCAGGCTCAGTGCACACATGAGTGTGCAATGGAGATATTTGTGTGTTGTGCATGAGATAGATCAGGGCTTGTGCATGCTGCATGAGTACTATTCTACTAATATGCACACCAACTCTGGGTGAAATCTGCTCAATTAAGGTTAAAGCACAGCTCAAAGAGACACTATGTCCTTCTGCAGACCAGGATTTCCCCTTCCCTATGCTGACATCACATGTGACTTTATTCTGTTTGCTCGAGAAGGTCCAGATGTCTTGATCATATCTCTCTTAAATATTCATTTCCATTCAAGGCAACCTCAGCCTCTCCTGCCACACAGATGCTAACCCACCTGCACAGTACTCTCCGTTTGTCAATGAACAGCTCCAGTCATCCTCCCAAGAGCTCTTTATTCCCAACATCACTACTAATAATAATTGATCTCATACCTGCCTCATCTAAAACTGTCACTGTCCCCAGTAAGACCACAGTCAAGAACATTACAGTCCTTAGTAAGTGGATCTCTGAAACATCAGCACCAGGTTTGGAGTGAAGTCTTTTGGCTTTCTGGGAATGGGAAGAAGGATTTAATTTCCCCGCCCATGTCTATGGGAACAAGCAAAACTCAGTCTTCCCCCAAGACTCCTGCTCCATCCCTATGTCTAATGGCCTCCTGGTTCTCTGATTTCTGGCTGAGAGG
Organism: Peromyscus melanophrys; assembly: GCA_902168415.1. Taxonomy (NCBI): domain Eukaryota; kingdom Metazoa; phylum Chordata; class Mammalia; order Rodentia; family Cricetidae; genus Peromyscus; species Peromyscus melanophrys. The sequence goes on from CABHPR010093899.1 coordinate 34,533, forward strand.
GATGGAGCTTGCAATGTGAAGAAGAGGAGTTTCTCCAAGCCTTGGAAGCCTTCAGTTATGTGGGGGACTTTCCATATTTAGGAGAGCCTCAAGGTCAAGCTTTCTTTCTGTGCCTAACATAAGCTTTGCTGTCCCCTCCATTTTCATTTTATGACCTCCATGACCAACAAGGAATGCCCAAGGCCGTTAAACTGTACTCACATTCTTATTCTCCAAATTTGAGGAGAAAATGCCCCATAGATGGGGACTAGACCTCTGCTCCCGGGTCTGATCCTATCTCATGTGTGGGGTGCCTAGCTCAGCTCTGACTCCATGGGATGAGAAGAGTGGATGGAGAAGGTGCCTGGGAGCCCTGTTCTGAGTCAGGGTGAACCGTGTCACTGACAATTGATGATGCTCTTTTGCTTACTCTTCTCAAGGTTCAAAAAACAAATGCCAGCTGAGTGTAGTGGCACACACCTTTGATTCTAGCACTGAGGATGTTGGGGCAGGTAGATAGTGTGAGTTTGAGACCAGCCTTGTCTACATAGCAAGTTCCAAGTGAGACCCTGTCTCAAAAATTATCAGTACTGAGGATTAGAGTGGCAGGCTGTGGTCAGCACTGTGATTATTCACTTCTTCTCTGTAGTATGCAATCCATATCCATGGAGCAGGAAATAAAACTTTTCTTCAAAGATAAATTCTTCAGTTAGGCATTTCTCCCAGTCCTGGGTTCTAGCCTTTAACCCCTTTAAGATTAGCTGGGCCATCTTAACCCCATGACAAATTATTTAATAAAAAAAGAAACAGAAGGCTATTTCATAAAGGAGGGACCTGACTATTCACACTCACAGAAAGTGTGAGCAAGAATTCCCACAAAAATCATTGGGAAATATATACCCCCAACCATGAGATTTCTGGACATGTGGGCCGAAGAGGCTCCCAGTGTGGAATCTACACAAATACCCTGAGTCAGGGTCACTGTGGGTCATCTTCATAGGAGTAAGATTCAGCTCTCTCCTTACAGACCATATCTTGAACCTAAACATGTGATCTTGCAGAGGGCCACTTCATTCTATGGGCCCTGGGAACTGCCTGAGATCTCTGAGTGTGAAGGACTCTGATCCGGTCCCCTCCACTGTTTATCCACAGAGCCAGTGACTCCACCTTCCATCCAAGTCACCAACACCACAGTCAAAAACCTGATCTCTGTGTTCCTGACATGCAAATCAAACAACACTGGAATCTCTGTCAATTGGCTCTTCAAAGGCCACAGTCTGAGGATCACAAATAGGATGAGGCTGTCCCCAAACAACAGCACCCTCCGAATAGAATCTGTCAAGATTGAGGATTCTGGGGAGTATCAGTGTGAGATATCCAATCAAGTCAGTTTGAAGAGGAGTGACCCCATCCAGCTGGACATAATACGTGAGTGATCTCTGTTACCTCCTTACTCCATAGTGTTGGGGATGGGGGCAGTTTCTTTATCAACAGAGTGCAGAATGGGTCAAATCAAAAACATTGTTAAGGAAACAAATATAGCCAGAATGTTGATGGATGCATGTTAATCTCATGATACAACACCAAGCAAGCTGAGCACAGTGCTGTATGCTTTTAACCCCAGCACACCAGAGGCAGAGACAGCTGGATCTCTATGAGTTCCCAACCACCCTGGTCTTTGTAGCCAGTTTCAGGTTATCTGGAGCTACATAGTGAGACCCTGTCTCAAAAGAGAGAGAGTATGAAGCAGGAGGCATAGAAGTACAAGTCCAGCTCAGATTACATTGTTAGACCCTGTCAATAATAACAACAATAAATGTCAGTATAGCAAATAGAAATGCAAACTGATTAAGAGTTTAGAGTCTGGGTCCGACACACAGTCAACCCTCAGAAACTAGTAAAATATTCATGTTACTCTACACACCCTCCCATACATTCAAATCTTCTTTAGATTGTTTCCAATGCCTAATATGAATACTGCATAGACAATAGTTTTCCTGTGTTGAGTACAGTGCAAGGATAGGAGGAAACAATAGATTTTTCACTGTAGAGATTCTTTTCCAAGTATATTGTTTCCAAGATTTAGATCCATAAACATAAAATCCATAGATAGATTCGGGTTGGGGATATATCTCAGTGGTAGAGCGCTTGCCTAGCAAGTGCAAGGCCCTGGGTTCAGTTCTCAGCTCTGAAAAAAAAGACCAAAAAAAAAAGGTAGAAAGGACCTGTATTGAGTTTCTTACTACATTTGTATATTTATTCATTTTGTGTGCATGTCCCACACCCATGTGTGGAGGTCAGGGGACAATTTGTGGGATCCAGTTCTCCAGGCAAAGAGGACTGAACTCAGGTGGGTGAGCAAGCCCTTTATCTGCTAAGCCATTTCACTGGCCTACATTTGTTTGTGCATTGATATCTCTGTGGCAGTTGGGAGTAGGTACTGGGAGGGAGTACAGCAGGCACTCTTCCCACTTGAGCTATCTTGGTGGCCCATATACTGAGTTTCTTATCCTCATGATGACATTGGCAGCCTGACCTCCTTGCACAAGACTCTTTTTTCTGATAACTGTTTTTTTTATGTATAGCAGTGTGTATGTGTATATATATGGTTTATGGGACAAAAGAGGTTAGCTCAATAGTTAAGAGCCCTGGCAGCTCTTCCAAAGGACAGGGGTTCTATTCCCAGCACCCACATGGCAGCTTATTAATGTCTGTAACTGAAGTTCCAAGGAATTCAACACCTTCTTCTGTTTTCCTGAAATACCACACATGCATATTCTGCAGAGACATATAAACAGCCAAAAGGCCAATATGATGCATCTGGCATCATAACAAAGACACCATGAGAAATCCAATTTCAAGATGCTTTCATCCTGTCTCCTAAAAGTCTGATGACTTTCAGCTCTGATCCATTTTAGGTCTTTGATCCATGTAGAGTTGATTTGTATATGTTGGTAGGTGAAGACTTAACTTCATTCTTTTACCTGGATTCCCATTTTCCCCTACATCCCTTGTTTAACTGATTATTCCTCCACCCTTGAACAATCTTAGCAGCCTGATCAAAACTCATCTGGTCACAGAGGGTCAGATGGACAGCAAGAATGTCTTCCAAGTTCTGTAACTCAATAGGACAACTCTGTTTCACACCAATTAATTCAAAAGAGCCAGCAGAAATGAATGTTTTTAACAAGCATAAAAAGTGACAGATGAAATTGTGGATGTGACAACTGCTCATATCTGACACACATTATAATATATATGCAAAACTGTGCCCTATAAACACACATATTGATCTTATCAACTAATCATTAATTTAATCATGGCCAGTGTGCATGAGCAGTTCCAGGCTTTCAAATTCTATTTCACTGATCTATATGTCTGCCTTTATGTCAGCAGTAGACTATTTTGATTGTTTTGCAGCTTTGTACTAAAATTATGAAATCATGAAGGATGTCCTGCAATTTCATTTTTTTCAAGATACTTTTAAGGCCAGGTATGGTGGTGCTTGCCTCTAACCGGCTCCTGGGGGCAGAGTCAGGTGGTTCTCTGTGAGTTTGAGGCCAGCCTGATCTGTAGAGTGAATTTCAGGACAGCTAGAATGGATGTTTTTATTTCTGTGCAAAATGCCACTGGGGTTTTGATCTGATGTTCATAGAACTGATAGGCTACATTCAGGGATATTGTCATCTATTTAAAAAAAAGTATTTCAGGAAAGCTGGCTCATGCCTGTAATTCCAGCCACTCAAGAAGCTGAGGCAGGAGTACCAAAGTTCTAAGAGTACTTAACACAGACATTTCAAGGCCAGCCTGATTAATTTAGTGACATCCTGTTGCTAAATAAAAATTAAAAGCAGAGCTTAGAGTATAGCTCAATGGTAGAGCATTGCTTACCATGCACAAAGCCCTGGGTTCAATCCCATTACTGCAGGCAAACAGTAATAATAAGATTAAGTCTTCTAACCCATCAACCCCAATGGCTGTCATTTCTTGTCTTCTTTCATCATCTCCTATTTGGGAGTTTAATAGGTGCACTTCTTTTATCTCTTTGGTGGAGTTAATTCTAAGTATTTTATTCTTTTTGGTACACTCATAAATAAATACTTTCTTAATTTCCTTTCCAATTGTTTTCTGTTAAGGCTGGGACTATTCCTGAAGGGCTGAACAATTGCCAGGCATCTACGAAGCCCTAAGTTCAAGCTCCACTACTGCCAGGAAAAACAAAAATCAAATTGTTCATGGTCAATATTAGTTTACAGAAATACTGCTCACTTGGTCATGTTCATTAGCCAACAATTTTGCTAGTTTTGCTCATTTAGTTCTGAGAACTTTCTGTACAATGTTAAGTATTTTCTATAATGAACTTCCCGTCATCTACAGATATCTTTACCACCTCATAATTGAGCACCTTCATTTCACTGTCAAGCCTAATGGCTCTGTGTAGCACTCCTAAGACTCTCCTGAACAGAAGTGGTCAAAGCAGCATCCTGTGTTCTTCCTGATCTTAGAGAGAAAGCGGTCAGTCTCCCCACTGAATATAATGTTGGCTGTGGGTTTCCATATATGGTCTTTGTTACACTAAGCTGGACTTCTATCCAGTTTCATTGTAATTATCATCAAAGTCTGTGAAATTTTGTCAATTTTCTGTTGATTCAATCTTATTGGGTATACAGCTGTTGGATTTTGTTTCTTTCACGATTCTATCTCTAAAGTTGCCATGTTTGTAGGAATTTGTCCATTACATCTAGGCCACCCAACAGTTAGCATATAACTACTGTATGCTCTTGAAATTCTTCATATTCTTGAGAATGGATGGTGAGGTCTCAAATTTTAGTAATACCTATCTCTTTTTTTCAAAGTTAATCTGGGGAAAGTTTGCTAATGTTATTAATCATTTTTGATTTGCAGTTACTCTAGTCTCTGTTTTGTTTATCTTCATTCTCATTTCTAGTTTTCTCCTTCCACTAGCTTGGGGGAACTTTTAGGGGGCTCATTATATAACCCAGACTTGCCTCAAATTCACAATCCTCCTGTCTCACCCTCTGATGCTAGGATGCTAGGTTATATCACATCCTTCACCTGCCTCATAGTAGTTTTTAAAGACTTAATATTATAATCAAGTAACAGTTTTTGGCAAAATACCACACACACAGGAAGAAAAATGTTAGCTGCAATTAGTGTTAGACTTGAAGCCAGGTAGCTTGGTCTATCTCTGATTAACCATACAGATTTAAGTACTTTTTGAAAACCAATCTAAGCTCCAGTTTTCCATCATCTGAATGGAAATAACTTCTATGTGACAGACTCATCATATAGATGAAACCAGATACAAATACAGGGCCAGCCACATCATAAATACCATACCACCATGGTCAACATTAGCATTAATAATCACTCTTGAACAAACTGGTGAGGTTTGAGCCTCAAATGGTCACAACAAGGAGTAAAGGGGTGAGTATGGCATTGATACATAAAGGGCGTGGGGAGACACATGTTATCCAAAAATTGAAACCACTGTAATGTGACTACTAAATAAAAATGTGAGAGAGAAAAAAAAAGGAGGTGGGTCTGATGCAAAATTTCAAACCTGGTAATTTGCTAGTTTTCATCCTCAGAGATGTGGCCATGATGGTCTTATACAAGCAAGGTATTAGTGGAGAGATATGCTTGTGAAGGTGAGCCTGAGATAGCCCTCAGGACACATGAAGATATGATCTCTGTGGAGGCAGAGAAGGAGGCATGTCTTAGATTGCAGTGCAGTTCCAACAGAGTTTCTGCAAGGTCAAGGCTGAGTTCTCCACAGTCACCAAGCAGAGGGGAATGGGGTCCTACAGAGTCTGCCTTGCTTTCCTACCCCACTGCAGAAACCATGGTCTCTGCAGATGACCTGGTACATTGAAAGTCAATAGCCTGGGCCTTCTGTCACTTAGAACACAGTCACAAGAGACCACTTACTCATGGCTGCCACAATGAGACTCTGAGAAAAGACATTGCCATGGAAATGCTAGAAGTTTCAACACCCAAAATCGCAATTGCCCCGTCTCATATTCCCACAGCTTCACATGATTGCCTGGATGAAATTAAATGAATTCTGGGTTTTGAAGGAAGAGGGAGAATGAACCTAGAAACACAGCAAGGTGGAGAGGACACTTGTGAAGATCCTCACACTTCAACTTACACAATCAGTCTTCCCACAGAAAGTTTGGAAGGTGTTATCAGCTGTAGGAGTTCCCTGGTAGAATTTTGAGGTCACTTATGTACACTCTCATATCGTCTGCAAATATGGAAAGTTTGACTTTTTTCTTTCCAATTTGTATCCCCTTGATTTCCTTTGTTGTCTTATTGCTCTAGCTAGAACTTCGAGTACTATTTTGAATAAATATGTTCCTTATTTCAGTGGAATCGCTTTGAGTTTCTCTCCATTTAATTTGATGTTGGCTGTCAGCTTGCTGTAAATTGCCTTTATTATGTTTAGGTACGTTCCTTCTATTTCTGATCTCCCCAAAACCTTTGTCTTGAAAGGGTGCTGGATTTTGTGGAAAGCTTTTTCAGCATCTAATGAGATGATCATGTGGGTTTTTTTTCTTTCAGTTTGTTTATGTGGTGGATTACATTGACAGATTTTCATATGTTGTACCATACTTGCACCTCTGCAATGAAGCCTACTTGATCATGGTGGATAATTTTTTTTGCTCTGTTCTTGGATTTGGTTTGTCAGTATTTTTTTTTATTATTTTTGCATCAATGTTCATGAGGGAGATCGGTCTGCAATTCTTTCTTTTTTGCATCTTTGTGAGGTTTGGGTATCAGGGTTACTGTAGCCTCCTAAAAAGAGTTTGGTAATGTTCCTTCTGTTTCTATTGTGTGGAACAATTTGAAGAGTATTGGTATTAGCTCTTCTTTGAAAATCTTGTAGAATTCTGTGCTAAGACCATCTGGTCCTGGGCTTTTTCTGGTTGGGAGATTTTAATGACTGTTCCTAAATTCTTAAGGGTTATAGGTCTGTTTAAATTGTTTATCTGGTATTGAACTTATTTTGGTACATGGTACCCATCCAGAAAATTGTCCATTCCTTTTAGATTTTCCAATTTTGTGGAGTACAGGTTTTTTAAGTATGACCTGATGATTCTCTGGATTTCCTCATTGTTTGTTGTTATGTCTCCCTTTTCATTTCTGATTTTGTTTATAAGGATGCTCTCTCTTTTCCTTTTGGTTAGTTTGGACAAGGACTTGTCTATCTTGTTGATTTTCTCAAAGTACCAACTCTTTGTTTCATTGATTCTTTATATTGTTCTCTTTGTTTCCATTTTATTGATTTCAGGCATCAATTTGATTATTTCCTGGCATCTATTCCTCCTGGGTGAGTTTGCTTCTTTTTGTTCTAGAGCTTCAGTGTGCTGTTAATTTGCTAGTGTGAGATTTCTCCAACTTCTTTATGTGGACATTTAGTGCTAAGAATTTTCTGCTTAGCACTGCTTTCATAGTGTTCCATAAGTTTGGAAATGTTGTACATTCATTTTCCTTGAATTCTAGGAAGTCTTTAATTCTTTTTTTTTTTTTTTTTTTTTTTTTTTTTTTTTTTTGATTTTTGTTTTTTTTTTTTTTTTTTTTTTTTTTTTTTTTTTTTTTTTTTTTTGGTTTTTCGAGACAGGGTTTCTCTGTGTAGCTTTGTGCCTTTCCTGGAGCTCACTTGTTAGCCCAGGCTGGCCTCGAACTCACAGAGATCCACCTGGCTCTGCCTCCCGAGTGCTGGGATTAAAGGCATGCGCCACCAACGCCCAGCTGTCTTTAATTCTTTTTTTTATTTCCTCCTTGACCATTGGTGATTCGGTTGAGCATTATTCACTCCATGAGATTTTAGGCTCTGTAATTTTTGTTGTTGTTGAAATCTAATTTTAATCCATGGTGGTCCAATAAAATGCAGGAGGTTATTCTCAAATATTATTAAGGACACACCTTAATAATATTCTTCCCAGGGGCCCAGAAGAGAAGCCATGAACAACGACAATTTTTTGGGGAAATGAATCTAAGTACACCAAGCTCTTTCTTTGTCTGTCTCCTTTATTCCTCTGGGATAAAATCCTGTCTACACAAGTACAGTTCTGTTCTCATGCCTAGCTCCTTTCTTGCCTGATTTCTCTCTGTATTTATCTACTGTCCCCTGTAAGTTATATTTTAATTCTCTCATCTTAATTCTGCCTCATTTATGTCCTTCTCATCTCGTCCTTACCCATCTATTACTTCTCTATCTTAGCCGGGCGGTGGTGGCGCACTTCTTTAATCCCAGCACTCGGGAGGCAGATGCAGGCGGATCTCTGTGACTTTGAGGCCAGCCTGGTCTCCAAAGCGAGTTCCAGGAAAGACTCAAAGCTACACAGAGAAACCCTGACTCAAAAAAAAATAAAGTAAAATAAAAATAAAATAAAAATAAAAATAAAATAAAAAACACAATGTTAATAGCAAGGATTTGAAGATTTTTCTATCACTTGGCAATAAGCCAAGGAAATGTCCTATTGGTTCTTTGTATAACTCCACTACCTGCAGGAAATAATCCTAAGGGTACTCAGAGAAATAAAATTTGGCAAATGGATGTGTTTCATTTTGCAGAATTTGGATGATTATAGTATGTATACCATACCATAGATACATATTCAGGATTTCAATGGGCAACTGCTTTGAGTTGTGAAAAGGCTGATTCTGTAATCACACATTTATTACAGGTTATGGCCATTATGGGAACACCTGTGTAAATCAAGACTGACAATGCTCCAGCATATGTCCCTACTAAAATGAAACAGTTTTTTGCATACTACAACATAAAACATACTACAGGTATACCACACAATCCTGGAGGAAAAGCAGTTACAGAAAGATCTAATCGTACTTTAAAAGAAATGCTTAAAATACAGAAAGGGATATAAGGACCCCCAAAGATAGATTGCACAATGCTTTATTAACTTTAAATTTTTAAAATGCTAATGAGAAAGGGACAGCAGCTGTGGAGAGACATTGGATAGTAGAAAAAAATGCTGAACTAAATCAGTCTGTATACATTAAGGATGTGCTGACCTCAGAATGGAAACCAGGATATGTGTTCTTTTCAGGTAGAGGTTTTACTTTTGTTTTCACAGAAGAAAAGCTATGGATTGATGAAGATTGGATTTGAACACGAGAGTGCTCTTGATTAGGAGAGATGATAGTTCATTGAACAGCTTGGCAATTCAACTTCACAAAAAGGAAACTCCCTAAAATTAAGGTTGGGGCAGGGTTTTGTTTTGTCTTTCCAGGAAAATAAAAGCATCCAAATAAGGAATCTAAAGACCACTAGACAAATGCCCTAAGAAAAAGAATAAATAGGCCTAATTGTAGAGCACACTTCCAATAGGATAAAAATCTCATAAATCTTCCCAAATGTTTGTTTCTGCTGTTCTCTACAAACATACCAGGGGAAATGGTCTTTTTGTAGTCCCAATTCAATTAAAAATTAAAGCTGGTTTTGGAGATGGAGCATGTTTCTCTCCTTCTCTAAACCTATGCATGCTTGTTAAAGGAAAATTTAAAATTTATGTCTCATGTCAGAAGAGCCACCTAGATTGAAATAGAAGAAAAATTAAAATTAGGGACTGTTCTATTGCTACGAATCTCATAAACCTTTGGTTTTATTTTGACTCTTTAAAACTTTACTTAAGATATAAATGTTATCTCAAAATTTATAAGATTAATATATATATACATACACACACACGCAAACACACACAAACACACACACACACACACACACACACACACACATATATATATATATATATATATATATAAAACTTCTGTCATGATTTTTTTTTATTTTACAATACCATTCAGTTCTACATATCAGCCACAAATTCCCTTGTTCTCCCCGCTCCCGCCCCACTCCCCTTCCCCCCAGCCCACACCCCATTCCCACCTCCTCCAGGGCAAAACCTCCCCCTGAGGACTGAGATCAATCTGGTAGACTCAGTCCAAGCAGGACCAGTCCCCTCCTCTCAGGCCGAGCCAAGCGACCCTGCATAAGCCCCAGGTTTCATACAGCCAACACATGCAATGAGCACAGGACCCAGTCCCACTGCCTGGATGCCTCCAAAACAGTTCAAGCCAATCAACTGTCTCACCCATTCAGAGGGCCTGATCCAGTTGGGGGCCCTCAGCAATTGGTTCATAGTTCATGTGTTTCCATTCATTTGGCTATTTGTCCCTGTGCTTTATCCAACCTTGGTCTCAACAATTCTCACTCATATAGACCCTCCTCTTTCTCACTGATTGGACTCCTGGAGCTCCGCCCGGGGCCTAGCGGTGGATCTCTGCTTCCAGATCCCTCAGTCATTGGATGGGGTTTCTAGCACGATAATTAGGGGGTTTGGCCATCCCATCACCAGAGTGGGTCAGTTCGCACTGTCTCTCAACCATTGCCAGCAGTCTATTGTGGGAGTATCTTTGTGGATTTCTGTGAGCCTCTCTAGCACTTTGCTTCTTCCTATTCTCATGTGGTCTTCATTTATCATGGTCTCTTATTCCTTGTTCTCCCTCTCTGTTCTTGATCCAGCTGGGGTCTCCCGCTCCCCCAAGCTCTCTTTCCCTCGACCCTCGCCCTTCATTTCCCCCACTTATGACCAGGCTGTTCATGAAGATCTCATCCATTTCTCTGTCATTGGGGATCACCGTGTCTTTCTTGGGGTCCTGTTTTCCAGGTAGCCTCCCTGGTGATGTGAGTAGCAGTCCAGTCATCCTTGCTCCACATCTAGTATCCTCCTATGAGTGAGTACATACCATGTTTGTCTTTCTAAGTCTGGGTTACATCACTCAGGATGATTTTTTCTAGATCCATCCATTTGCCTGCAAACCTCATGATGTCATTGTTTTTCTCTGCTGAGTAGTACTCCATTGTGCATATGTACCACATTTTCTTTATCTATTCTTCACTTGAAGGGCATCTAGGTTGTTTCCAGGTTCTGGCTATTACAAACAATGCTGATATGAACATAGCTGAGCAAGTGCTCTTGTGGTATGATTGAGCATTCCTTGGGTATATACCCAAGAGTGGTATAGCTGGATCTTGGGGGAGATTGATTCCCAATTTTCTAAGAAAGTGCCATATTGATTTCCACAGTGGCTGTACAAGCTTGCATTCCCACCAGCAGTGGAGGAGAGTTCCCCTAGCTCCACATCCTCTCCAGCATAAGCTGTCTTCAGTGTTTTTGATCTTAGCCATTCTCACGGGTGTAAGGTGGTATCTCAGAGTTGTTTTGATTTGCATTTCCCTGATAATTAGAGATGTTGAGCAATTCCTTAAATGTCTTTCAGCCATTTGAGTTTCCTCTGTTGAGAATTCACTGTTTAGTTCTATCGCCCATTCTTAATTGGACCACTGGGCATTTTGATGTCTAATTTCTTGAGTTCTTTATATATTCTGGATATCAGTCCTCTGTCAGATGTGGGGTTGGTGAAGACTTTTCCCATTCTGTAGGCTGTCGCTTTGCCTTGTTGACCGTGTCCTTTGCTCTACAAAAGCTTCTCAGTTTCAAGAGGTCCCATTGATTGATTGATTCTCTCAATGTCTGTGCTACTGGTGTTATATTTAGGAAGTGATCTCCTATGCCAATGCATTCAAGACTACTTCCTACTTTCTCTTCTAGCAGGTTCAGAGTAGCTGGATTTGTGTTGAGGTCCTTGATCTACTTGGACTTAAGTTTTGTACACGGTGATAGATATGGGTCTATTTTCAGCCTTCTACATGTTGATATCCAGTTATGCCAGCACCATTTGTTGAAGATGATTTCTTTTTTCCATTGTACAGTTTTGGCTTCTTTGTCAAAAATTATATGTTCATAGGTGTGCGGATTAATGTCAGGGTCTTCAATTTGATTCCATTGGTCCACATGTCAGTTTTTATGCCAGTACCAAGCTGTCTTTATTACTGTAGCTCTATAGTAGAGCTTGAAGTCAGGGATCGTGGTGCCTCCAGAGGTTGTTTTATTGTACAGGATTCTTTTGGCTATCCTGGGTTTTTTGTTTTTCTATATGAAGCTGAGTATTATTCTTTCCAGGTCTGTGAAGAATTGTGTTGGTATTTTGATGGGGATTGCATTGAATCTGTAGATTGCTTTTGGTAACATTGCCATTTTTACTATGTTAATCCTGCCTATCCATGAGCATGGGAGATCTTTCCATTTCTGACATCTTCTTCAATTTCTTTTTTCAGGGACTTAAACTTCTTGTCATATAGGTCCTTCACTTGCATGGTTAGTGTTACCCCAAGGTATTTTCTATCATTTGTGGCTATTGTAAAGGGTGATGTATCTCTGATTTCCTTCTCAGCCAGTTTGTCAATTGTATATAGGAGGGCTACTGATTTTTTTGAGTTGATCAATATTGAATAAGTATGGGGAGAGCTGACAGTCTTGCCTTGTTCCTGATTTTAGTGGAATTGCTTTGAGTTTCTCTCCATTTAATTTGATGTTGGCTGTTGGCTTGCTGTAAATTGCCTTTATTATGTTTAGGTATGTTCCCTGTATTCCTGATCGCTCCAAGACCTTTATCATAAAGTGGTGTTGGATTTTGTCAAATGCCTTTTCTGCATCTAGTGAGATGATCATGTGGTTTTTTTTCTTTCAGTTTGTTTATATGGTGTATTACATTGATGGACTTTCGTATGTTGAACCACCCGTGCATCCCTGGGATAAGCCTACTTGATCATGGTGTATAACTGTTTTGATGTGTTCTTGGAGTCTGTTTGCCAGCATTTTATTGAGTATTTTTGCATCAATGTTCATGAGTAAGATCGGTCTGTAGTTCTCTTTCTCTGTTGTATCCTTTTTGGTTTAGGAATCAAGGTAATTGTATCCTCATAGAAGGAGTTTGGTAATGTTCCTTCTGTTTCTATTGTGTGGAACAATTTAGAGAGTATTGGTATTAATTCTTCTTTGAAGATCTGGTAGTATTCTATGCTGAAACCATCTGATCCTGGGCTTTTTTTTTGCTTGGGAGACTTTTAATGACTGATTCTATTTCCTTAGGGGTTATTGGACTATTTAAATAGTTTATCTGGTCTTGATTTAACTTAGGTATGTGGTACCTATCCAGAAAATTATCCATTTCTTTTAGATTTTCCAGTTTTGTGGAGTAGAGGTTTTTGAAGTATGACCTGATGATTCTCTGGATTTCCTCTATGTCTGTTGTTATGTCCACCTTTTCATTTCTGATTTTGTTGATTTGGATGCTCTCTCTCTCTGTCTTTTGGTTAGTTTGGATAAGGGCTTGTCTATCTTGTTGATTTTCTCAAAGAACCAACTCTTTGTTTCATTGATATTTTGTATTGTTTTCTGTTTCTCTTTTATTGATTTCAGCTCTCACTTTGATAATTTCCTGGCATCTATTCTTCCTGGGAGACTTTGCTTCTTCTTGTTCTAGAGCTTTCAGATGTGCTGTTAAGTCACTAGTGTGAGATTTCTCCAACTTCTTTATGTGGTCATTTAGTGCTATGAATTTCCCTCTTAGCACTGCTTTCATGGTGTCCCATAAGTTTGGGTACATGGTGTCTTCATTTTCATTGATCTCTATGAAGTCTTTAATTTCTTTCTTTATTTCTTCCTTAACCCATTGGTGATTCAGTTGAACATTATTCAGTTTCCATGAGATTGTAAGTTTTCTGTAGTTTTTGTTGTTGTTGAAATCTAACTTTAAAGCATGGTGGTCTGATAGTACACAGGGGATTATTCCAATTGTTTTGTATCTGTTGAGGTTTGCTTTGTGGCCAAGTATGTGGTTGATTTTAGAGACGGTTCCATGGGGTGCTGAGAAGAAGGTATATTCTTTTTCATTAGGATGGAATGTCATGTAGATATCGATTAAGTCCATTTGAGTCATGACATCAGTTAAGTCCTTTATTTCTCTGTTAAGTTTCAATTTGGCAGATCTGTCCAGTGGTGAAAGTAGGGTGTTGAGGTCTCCCACTATTAATGTGTGAGGATTTATATGTGATTTAAGCTTTAGTAATTTTTCTTTTACATATGTGGGTGCTCTTGTGTTTGGGGCATAAATGTTCAGAACCGAAACTTCATCTTGGTGGATCTTTTCTGTGATGAGTATATAATGCCCTTCTTGATCTCTTTTGATTGATTTTAGTTTGAAGTCTATTTTGCTTGATATCAGGATGGCTACACCCACTTTTTTCTTAAGACCATTTGATTGGAAAGTCTTTTCCCAGCCTTTTATTCTTAGGTAGTGTCTCTCTTTGAGTTTGAGATGTGTTTCTTGTATGCAGCAGAAAGATGGGTCCTGTTTTCATATCCATTCTGTAAGCCTATGTCTTATAGGTGAATTAAGTCCATTGATATTAAGGGATATTAATGACCAGTGATTGTTCATTCCTGTTATTTTTTGGTGGTAGTATGTGTGTACTTCTGTTCTTTGGGGTTTACTTCTGTGGCTTTATCTATTGCCTGTGTTTTATAGGGTGTATCTGACTTCCTTAGGTTGGAATTTTCCTTCTAATGCTTTCTGTAGGGTTGGGTTTGTGGATAAGTATTGTTTAAATCTGGCTTTGTCTTGGAATGTCTTGTTCACTCTGTCTATGATGATTGAAAGTTTTGCTGGGTATATTAGTCTAGGCTGGCATCCATGGTCTCTTAGTGTCTGCATTACCTCTGACCAGGACCGTCTGGCTTTCAAAGTCTCCATTGAGAAATTGGGTGTTATTCTGATGGGTTTGCCTTTATAAGTCACTTGGCCTTTTTCCTTAGCTGCCCTTAATATTCTTTCTTTATTCTGTACATTTAGTTGTTTAATTATTATGTGGCGAGGAGACTTTTTTTGGGGGGGGG
>CABHPR010093901.1:0-11953 GCA_902168415.1 Peromyscus melanophrys
AAGTCTAGCCCTCACCACCTTCATGGATTTTCTTGCATTATCCTGGAGGTCGTTTTAGAGCAGGTTCTCCATTAAGGCCCCCAATAAATGTGAATTCATGAATATGTGGATTTTTGCTTTTAAACAAAAAATTACAACAAAAAAGTAAAGTATATGAGATACTTGTACCACATTAAATTTTTATAGCAATACTGAAAAATTCAAGAAAATAATAAATGTATTTCATCAAAAATATAGGGAAACAATGCATATGATAATTTACTCAACCTCAAGTAATTAAAGAAATGGAAATAAAAAATATATAAGCAATAGTGATGATATTAAAGAGCAACCATTTGCAAGCTTTGTTCTAATAGTTTATCAAATTAAAATAAAAAATAACACAGATAGCATATCATAGAAACACTAGTATATGTTCAGTTAGATAAACATGTTCTCACTTTCCTTTCAGATTATAAAAAACAAAAATCTTCTACTATAAATATGTTTCCTGTGATGGTTGATCTTCAGTGTCAACATGTTTGCCTTTGAAAAAAAAATCAAAGATTGCTTCATGATAAAGGTCCTGGAGAGATTCAGGATACAAAGGACATACCTAACATAATAAAGGGAATGTACTGCAAGCCAAAAAAAAAAAAAAAAAAACAACCCGTCAAGTTAAATGAAAAGAAATTCAAAGCATTTCCACTAAAATCAGGCACCAAACAAAGTTGGCCATTTTCTCCATATCTATTCAATGCTCTACTTGAAATCTTAGAGCAGAAAGTCAACTATGTGAGATCAATGGGATAAAAGCAGGAGGTGAAGAAGCCAAAGTACCTTATTTGCACATAATAAAATAGCATATGTAAGTTACCCTAAAAATTCCATCGAGAAACTCCTACAGTTGATTAACACTTTCAGCCAAAAGTGGGATATAAAATTAACTCACAAAATTAGCAGCCTTCCTATATAAAAATGAGAAAAGGACTGAGAAAGAAATCAGGGAAACAACACCATTCACAATAGCATCAAATAATATAAACTCTATTGCTATAAATCTAACCAAGTAAGTGAAAGACCTTTATGATAAAACTTTAAGACACTGAAGACAGAAATTGAAGTAGATATCAGAATATGGAAGGATCTTACAACTCATGGACCAAAATGATTAATAATGAAAAATGGACACCCTATCAAAAGCAATCTATAGAGTCAGTGCAATACCCATTAAAATTCCAACATAATTATTCACAGATCTTTAAAAGAACATTTTCAACTTCATATGGATACATAATAAACCCCAGTGTAGTTAAAATAACCCTGAATAATAAAGAATTGTGGGTGTCATCACTATCCCTGATTTTGTGTTAGTACAGAACTATAGTAATATGAACAGCATAGTGTTGCCAAAAACCAGACAGGTTGATCAGCATAAAAGAATTGAAGACCTAGACGTAAGTCCACATAGCTATGAATATCTGATATTTAATGAAGACCAAAACACACAATGGAAAAAGATAACATCTCCAACAAATGTATTGATCAAACTGAAGGAAAGTGTTGCGTGTAGAAATATGCTAATAAATCCAGACTTATTGCCCTGCAAAAAACTCCACCCAAAGTGGATCAAAGACCTAAACTTAAAAACCATAAACAGTGAGCCTGATAGAAGAGAAATTGGAGAATAGCCTTGGACACATTAACAAAGGAGATGACCTTCTGAACAAAACCATAATAGCACAGTTTATAAGAACAAGTAATGAATAGGACTACACAAAGCTGAAAAACCTCTCTATGGTAAAGGACACCATTATTTGGAAAAATGTATCACACTATAGAATGAAAAATTATATTTACTAAATAGATATACCAAGGTATTTCTACCAAACATCTGATGAAAGACTAAACTCTAGAATATTGAATAAACTTAAAAACACTAGACATCAGGAAAATGAATAACCCAATAAAAATGGTGGGGTACATGTATAAACAAGTAATTCTCAAATGAAGAAAATCAAATGGCTGCAACACACTTAAGAAAATATTCTACATCTTTAGACATCAAGGAAACATAAATCAAACATACTTTAATATTTGATCTTTTACCTATCAGAAGGACTAAGGTTAATAAAAAATATACAGCTCTTGCTGGTGAGCATGTGAAGTATGGGGGACATTCATCCATTGCTGGTGGAAGTATAAAACTTGAACATCCACTATAGAAAGCACTGTGGTGGTTACTCTGAAAGACAGAAATTGATACATGTATATATATATATATATATATATATATTTATATATATATACATATATATATATACATATATATATAACTTAAAGTGCAGTTATATCACTCCTAGCCATACATAAAAAATTTGCTTCATCCTACTGCAGAGACAGTTGCTCAACCAAAATCACCCTTGATGTACCCACCATAACCAGAAATTAGAAACAACCTAGGTGTCTATCAATGCATCGAAGGATATAGAATAAGGTGCTAGTTTTACACGATGAAGTATTACTGAGAAGTTTAAGAAATTAAATCATAAAATTTGCCAATAAATTAATAGAAATAGAAAATCATCCTGAGTGAGATAACCCAGACAGAGAAAGACAAATACGGCATTTATTTACTTATATGTGTATTAACTGTTAATTCAATAATAAAACTATTAAATAATAAAAAAATCTACAACCCATAGAATCACAGAGATTAGGTATAGAGTATGGGGTTAAAAGGTGACAGATAAATTTACCTAGGAAAGAGAAATAGAATAGATAATTATGGATGGACACTAGAGACTGGAATGGGAAGATCAGGTGATGTGGTAGAGAGAAGAGGCAGACAAGGAGAGAATATGAGGAGGGACAATTAAAATTATGCACCATTTGATGGGTTGTTTGAAAACCTAATAGAGTATTATCTTCATATAATATACACATCTATGAAGGCAATCTAAATGAAATTGCCAAATAATGGGTGAGACAGCGCTCCAATTAAACATCTCTCATAACCAAATGAAGTGTCCAGTACTGGGAATGGGATACAACATACTGAGTTGTTGGCCAAAAGAGACCTTTGGAAACCTCTAAACAAGTATTGCTGTTGCCAAGGCTACAAATTGCTTTCTACAAAGCAATGGCCATTCCAGATTGCTGAAGACAGCATTCACACAACTTATCGAACATGGGGAAATCCACCTAGTGACTACCTAACTCCTTTCCCTCTATGGGCTAGTTCTCTTGGTAGAGGAACATTCTCTTCATGCTAACAAAGGAAAGAAGTAAAGACCAACCAAGTTACAAACACTTTGAACTGCAGTGGTGTGCCACCTGTAAGATATGCCAGTGCAATGGAGGCACGAAGCTGGCAAGAGTAAACAAAACAAAGTCTGGTATGATTCAAAGCCCACTCCATGAGAAGGAATCCATATTTCTTGGATGCCCACAAACCTGAGACTAAATAGTCCAGTGACCTTGGCAAAAACTGTTCTAATATAGAAAAGTAACAATAAAATGTCTCCTAATGACATTCAGCTATAAGTCAGTTCCTTGCCCAGTCATCACCGGTGAGCCATCCTCCTGCAAACAAATACCGATATTCGCAGCTAGAAAATATGTAGAGAGTGAGGGATCTTGGAACACTCAGCCATAAATGGGAAAACTCCATCAAATCCCTACACTCAGTGCTCTTGGAACTCTGCAGAAGAGGTGGTAGAAAGAGCATATGAGCCAGCGGGAAAGGAACCAAAGGAACCAAGGTCTTCTAAATACATCAAGACTGAAGGACACATGAATTCACAGAAACTGTGGCAGAGACTGTGTAACACCAGCCAACATAGTTCTGCACTAAGCGGGGGTCCGAGAACCAAAGGAAGAAATGGGCAAACACTCCTGTTCCTGACTCAGGAGCTATCTTCAATTGAGATCCATTTGCAAGTGATAAGGAAAAAAAATTTTCTCCAAGGGAATCTCTGGGGAAACAAACCATAGATTCATGCCTAGCAGTAGATGGCCAAAAGAAAATGAACTCAACAGCATCTTTGGTATTTCTTTCTCTCACTCATAATGTTGTGTCAGGGCATTTAGGACTTTTTTTTTTAACCTTATAATCCTTTGGGGGCATGTATTATGCCCTCTGGGTTTTTTGGTTTTATTTTGTATTTATGGGATTCTTGTGGGTGGCAATGTTTTTGTCTCTGTGTCTGAATATATTTCTTCTGCTTTTTCTCCGGCCCTTTTCCATCTGCTTCACCCTATTCTGATTGGTTTGCTTTTAGTATTATTATATTATGGATCTACAGTGACTGACAACATGTGACACTTTCCATAAAAAATAGCTTCTATAGATTGAGTGGGAAAAGGAAACACATGATAAAGGGCTGCTGGAGGATTGAGTCTGGCCTCCGTCACACAGCACAAAGAACAGGAGGCTGTTAAACATGTCTGTTCTCAGTCTTCTGGGAAGATAATATCCTATGGATCCCTTCTTTTGAAGAGACAACCCTATGTTTTGAACAATCCTGGTTATCCCTAGTACTTATCTGTGAGCATAAGGTCTCCCCCAATTCCTTCCCCCAATTATTATACCTTAAATGTCTATTTTTTCTAAGATAAGACAGATAGCATTTGGACCTCAGTGAGAAGAAATATGGAGAGAGACTAGGAGAGTTTGCACAAGATGAAACCATAATTAGAATGTACTATATGACAAAAATTCTGTTTTCCATAAAATAGTAAAACATAATCATAATATCTCAGCTGAAATATATTTCTCTGCTCTTTTAAATAACTCCTCTTTTTGTTGAAATAGGATTAATAATGCTATTTTTGCCAACAGAAGATGCACTTTTTTCTCATAAAAGAAGATGTTTGGTAAATTTTCACTGATTTTTTTTAAACCCTCCTTTCAAGAACTAAATTCTATAATTTTTTCCATTAAAACTTGTCTACCAAGCACTTGACTATACATTTAAGTAACCAAAAGATAAATAAATAAATGAATGAACACAATGATTTAAAAGGCTAGGTGTTAATTTTGTTGTTTCACTAATTAGCAGTGGTTTGCTTCCAGCTACAAGTAACCGTTAGACTTAAATTAAAGTGGAAGAAGCTGGCACATACTTTGCTGAGAGCTTATGAGGTTCAGAAATGAAAAGGTCATGAGTTCACTGCTGATGACAAGATATTTCACTGTAGCTATTAGGCATGCTAAAGATTTTACAAATTCTTGAGTGCCTTTCATTCTAGTTTGGAATGAAACAGTTATTTTCGCTAAAAAGCCTAAAGCATGTGGTATATTATTAGTTCCAATGCATTCTCTCTAATAGGATGTTATGCATAGTAATTTTTTCTAGAATTTTATATCTAAATGTATCTGTATATTTTCTTAGTTTATGTTATATGAGGTGAATAAATAAAAAATCATCATTGACATTCAGTTGTAGCTATAGTACGAACAGATGATTTTTAAAATTTTTATTTTAAATTTTACTACATTTGAAATTTAAATTATTATGTTCATGATTGTTTAAATAATCAAAATATAATAATTATAATCATAGTATTCAATCATCAAAGATATACCTTTCACTGTTCCCTCCTTTTGTCCACCATAACTTCGAAATTGTTTAGAAATATACTACATTCCAATTTCAGATCGAAGCTTCAGATTATATAAGGTGCTGACAGAAAACTAACCATAAAAATGTACAATGTATAGAATATAGACATGATTAAAACAGCCAAAAATGATCTGGGAAAACATATCAGCAAATATTTTCAAATAGCAGAAAACATACTAATATTTGAAGATGAATACCTGGTGTTTCATGATTTTAAATCCAGAGATGTTTCTATTTTTAGGAAGCCTTCCTGGCTTATAATGTACTTGTGCAAGAAAACATGATAGGGAGATTCTCCTGTTAATGTACAAATGGAGCAGAATTGTCAATCACAACATATTAATTAGATTTTATGCAGGACATACAAATTGACTTTTTTATCCTGTGATATAATATGTTGTCTGTAATAGTCAGGACTATTTTTAAGTGATTTATGATAGAAAACTACCATTAGTACAAATTAGAAAACAAGAAAGAAGGCCAATATTAGTCACTTTCAGTGTAGACAGATTTAAGAGGAACAAGGCTTTGCTAAAGGAATATTCATATTCATTTGTTGGTATTTGATGCTCATACTATTATGATGAACATTTCAGGAAAGCAGTCAAGCTAAAATGTAACCCAAACTTTTATTCATGCTTACAAGTGGAGTGCTTGAAATACAGTTTTTTGTCACCACTTAAGATCATATTGATAAAAACATAATGACCAACTGCAAAAATGTTAAAAATTTAAGTAAATAACAGAAAAAGCACAATTCCAATTGTTTTATAAATACTATTGATAACTTTTTAGTAAGTGGTATGATCTATGAAAAAATTCAAATTAGGGTTGCCTTCATCTTCATTGGATACTTAAATAATCATTTATACAATAAATTCTACAAATTTACAAATAATCATAGATAGTTTAAAAACCTAAGAATTTATCATTTGAAGTGGAAAAGTTTCATAATACTTTATATCACACATTTAATAAGTTAAAGAAAGAGAGGGAATGACTAGAATTCATTTTTTTACATATAAATTTATTGACAATTCTAGTATATTTTGGTTAATATATAGTTACCATTTTACCAAAAACAAATTGTTGTGTGAAAGTAGATAGATACAATTCCCTACATTTAAAACAGTAGTCCCTTAATTACCAATCACATTGCTAGTTTAAATATTAACCCCAATAAAGAAAGTTTTTCCAAAGAAAGAAATATGTAATAATGATCCAGGAAGTCTGTATTATCTTTGCTGTCCATATTTTAAGATCTACTTTTAACAAATTCTTGAAAAATGTGATGGGGCAACAAGAGATTTCTAAGTGAGAGCTCCAAAGTCTGTGAAAAACCATTAACATTTCTCAAATGTCCCAATGCTTAAAGTCTCTTCAAGAAACCATTTTTAAATAATGACTTCTTTATTCTCATCGCGTTAAACAAATACCATTTCTCTCTTTAGTTCCTATAATTCTGCTTACCTATATTCAAATTTATAAAATAGTTTCCAAGTGAACATTTAATTATTATACATCTTAAAGATTCTAAGAATTTTTAGCAGGTTCATTTAATCTATTATTTTCTCCAGTTTCTGGGCGTCTCTCCCTTTTCAGAAGTACCGAAGAGCACTAATTTCTGAACGAAACTAGAGTCTTGTTGATCTTTATCATTATAGAGTTGATTTCACGTGAGCCTATAGCAGCCAGCAATGTTCCGCTAGGATAGAGCAAATGTGGGTTTGTGTGTATATTTACATGAACACTTCAAAAGGAATATATGTGCAAGGGGTTGTAGTTGTACTCTGTACAGATTCAAGCATCCATGATTGCTATCATATTTTTAATGGGTATCTACAGTGCCAACCTATAAACAGTTAAGATTGTGACTGACTTCTCCTGCAGCCTATAATGTTAAGATAAATATGAAACATCATTTTCATACATGAGAACCAAAAGAAACTAGGAGCTGTGATTTCAAACTTTAATTGTAGATGAGAACTGCTGTCCCTGAAGATTAAATAGTAGCAGTACAGAATCCAAAGTGTCCACACAAGTAATTCAATCTCCATCTTTTAATTAACTCATCCACAGTAATATCTCAGATTGTACCTACTTCCAATATGGACAGTCACGCAGAGCATAGCGCCATATGTTGAAAGTTGCAGTTTCTGGGTTATGCAGTTCATAAAATGCAGCCTCTGGATTTCTCTGTGCCCTCCATCATCTGTTATTATGGTCTTAGTTTCCTCATAGTGTGTTTCCATCTCTTTTTCACCAAAATCACTTTTGTTGAAATAGAATTTGGATTTTAGTTTTTCAATTTCACTTTCTTTACTTGTTTTTCTGCTCAGCCACTTCACATCAGTTGCCATCAAATTTCTTTTAGATCTAATATCAGACTCAAGCTGTGTATAGCCCTTCAAAAAGTATCTTTAGTTCCAATTTTCATCTTGTCTCTGAGAAGGCACTCAACAGTTTTCAAGCACCATGTATTTCAGGGTGTAAAGCTTCCTGTTCATAGGATTTGTTTGATTATAAAATCAATTACGTTATAAGAATTAAACAAGAGAAGAAAAAAACTATGGAATAAAGAAAATATAACAGGCTTAATATTCTGTATATAAGAATATTCCATCACCACTGCATTTTTAACAACATTGCATACGATAATAATATTTATCACACACTTTTGTATGTAATAAGCAATTCTACTCTTTTCTACAACCTACATTCAAAGCAGTGGGATTTTACATCTCATTACATTGTAGAGAATTTACATTTAAATAGTAAAAGCAAAAAATTCACACAGTACAAATGTATGGGATATTTTTCTAGGCTCTACAGTTTAGTTTATGTTCCAAACATGTTATCTGATATTTTTGACACATATAATAAAAATATCTCAAAATGTTTGACTTTCGTATAATTAAAATTAAGATATAAAGTGCATAATGATAGTTAACACTTTCTGCTGAAAGAAAGGACCTTAGTATGGTTCCCAGCATCCACACGGTAACTCACAACATCTGCAAATCCAGTTCAGGGAATATGATGCCCTTTCCTGTCCTCTGTAGGACACACACACACACACACACACACACACACACACACACACACACACACACACACAGCTGACATGCAGGTAAAATACACGTACATTTAAAATAAATCAATATATAATGATACAATTTATATATCATTATAGTATACCTGTGGTAAAAAAAAATGAGCATCATGTTCGCATTTTGACTTCATTCTTCCAAGTTATATAAATTAATAAATATTATGATCAAATTAATTTGAATTTCTACACAGTAAACTAAATGTTGGCAATGTATTACAATAGACCATGGGATTTGTGAGATGTTTGTGAGCATTGTATTATTTTAGATTTCATTGAAAAACATTGATGATAAGTAATTTTCTAAATATTGTTGCTATAATAATTTTGAATGAGCATCATGTTCCCATTTTGACTTCATTCTTCCAGGTTATATAAATTAATAAACATTATGATCAAATTAATTTGAATTTCTACACAGTAAAATAAATGTTGACAATGTATTACAATAGACCATGGGATTTGTGAGATGTTTGTGAGCGTTGTATTATTTTAGATTTCATTGAAAAACATTGATGATAAGTAATTCTCTAAATATTGTTGCTATAATAATTTTGTTTTATTATTATAAATGGATAAATTAAAATAGTGTTATTCACTATACTTGTGAAGATCATTTTAAACTGGTTATATTTCTTCAATTTTAGCAGACAGAGACAAATATCAACAGACAACCAAACTCAGATTATGATGCATTAATTTTGTCTTCTTTAGAAAATAAAATATTTTTATGAAATTGACATTATTAAAATTCAACAAATGTTAAGTATAAACATTTTTAAAAATATTGTTGTTAAATTTTATCTATTGGCCACATTGTGAGGGACACATTAGACATTATATGCTTTTGTATTTTATATGGATTTATCATTCAGCAATAAATGATAAAAGTCCTGGAGTATGGCACTCTGAAAAAGAGTCACATTTAAAATTCATGGCTTTGCATCTGTTATTTTGTTATGCTGAATGAGGTGACCACTACCAAGTAAAATGCATGAGTTCTCAGTTGTGGTGTTAGGATATCAGAGCTGTTGGCAGTACTCCTCACATGCTTCAGAGGAACTCATAAAGCCTCAGATTCGGAATTACACATCTCGTTAATTGTATATGCAAATCTGAAGGCCTACTGAGACATATTATCCTTTTTAGTCAATAAATTTGTTGCATAATGTGATCATGTCAAATACAATTCCATAAACAAATGAACGATGAGAGGTTGTCTATTCAAACCTGGCTACACACTTCCACTAAGAACCAAAAGCTATATCTACATATAATATTGTGCTAATATATTATTCTTTATAAAATCAAATTGTCCAAATAGGGACATTACCCAAGACAGGGATTTTCACCTGAGTTTAAAGTGCTAAAGAAAGCTAGAGACACAGCAATGGTTACCTCCTGAAATAGTCACAGCAGAATCAGAAAAATTAAAAAAGTTATTTAAACAGGCCTGAAGTTCAGTATTAAAAGTATTTATGAAGGATCTGGGAGGAGCTGTATCAGGGATGAAGACTGGACAAATCAAATCAAAATATAGTGTATATTTACATGAAATTCTTGGAGAATAGATATATACAATTCAAATTTAAAACAATAATGTATGGAGAAGGTGATAGAACCATTTCTACATATTTGCTTAGGATCTTTTACATCATTTCATGCCACACATGAACAATTTGTCTCAATGAAATTTTTACTGACAAAATTCAAAATTTTCATTTAAGTGTATTTTTTATCACATTGGACACCACTGTTATTATTATTATTACTATTATTAAATTCAAACCACTTTTGGTAATTACAGGGACAATTAAAAAAGGGATTTTAGAGAGCAAATATATGGCACATAATTAATGTGTAGTTAATGTTAAGTGAAACAGATATCAAAGCAACAATCCCAAATGGTTTGAGAGTATACACCTGCAGATCCTGTCCATGTGTTTCAAACAGGCAAAGTCCTTTTCTCCACTGTACTGAGGATCGGTTCCTTCAAATGTCATTACAATAATGAAAGGCATATACTGTTTGTTCTCCCTGTATTCTCCCTCACCATGTTTTGGCTGTATATCATCTCCACAATTTACATGCCTTAGGCATCTCTCCCCTAATTGCACTTTGTATATTCATCCTAATAGTAATTGCAATTTATTAATTTCAGTAATATTATAAGAAAAGAACTATGGACTTAAAATAACTCATGCAGAAATAAGAATGAGATAGAATAGAAGGCTTAAATTAATAATTAATTATAGTATAACCTAAACCCAGTAATATGGGTTTGGGAAAATCTATCAATAACCAAATTTGAGACTCTGGACTTCTTCCTTTTGTAATAAATGACTGTTCTTTATAGTATGAACTTCTTTTTCTAACTTGTATTCAGCATAAGCTTCTGTCTTGTGTATGATTACACATGTCTGGGAGTTAAATGTACAACTGCCATAGATGGTCTGGAAAAACACTGTTTTCTTATAGTTATCCATTACTCTGGGCCTTAAAATATTTATTCCCCCTATTCCACAATAATCCTTGAGACATGTGGAGAGTGTTTTGATATAGATACCTCAATTAGGACTGCTGCTTTAAAATGTATTATTCTTTATAAATTAAACAATAATTGTACTCTATGCTAAATGTCATCTACTACAAAAAGGAGTTTCTCTGTAAGGCTTGAAAGATGCACTTATCTACAGCTGTAGTATTAGGTCATTAAAATTTATTTAATATTCATTTAATTAAAGTAAATAGCAGGAATAAGGTCTTCGCTAAAATCTATGACCTATCTAACAACTGGTAGTGGCTGTGATATTGGTGATAATGGGTGAGGGGTGGGCAATGGAGGGTAGAAGGTGGGGGATGAGAACATAAGGGAATGGGATGGTTGAGCTGGAATAGGGATGGAATGGGAAATCAATGAGAGAGATACCATGATGGAGGGAGATATCATGGGGACATAGAGAAAATTGGTGCTAGGGAACTTGCCAGGAATTCCCAAGGATGACCCTAGCTTGGACTACTAGAATAGTGGAGAGGATGCCTGAAATGAATTAGCTTGCCACAGTGATTAGATCAGTGAATATCCTCACTGTCATCACAGAGCTTTTCTCCAATGACTGATGTAGGCAGATGCAGAGATCCATAGCCAAACACCAGGCAGAGCTCCAGGAGTCCAGTTGGAGAGAGAGAGAGAGAGAGAGAGAGAGAGAGAGAGAGAGAGAGAGAGAGAGAGAGAGAG